>JAQIWH010007818.1:0-10958 GCA_034695005.1 Cryptops parisi | reverse complement strand
GTACACCGTCCAGTATATGTTTGTATACATGAATGATTAATCCCTTATCTTAACGTGAGTTATACTAATAGTTTTATAGTTTTGTTGTTTTATTTTTCGTCCCATTGTGATATGAATAATAATAATAATAATACAACGAATTGGATATGTTCAAAAGTGATCACGTGAACGATTCGTGTCGTTTCTTCCAGTTCTGTTTGCATGTCTATATATCCATTAGCAGAGCTATAAAGGTTTGGTCACCCGCAATCGTGTTCTAGGTTACGTATGCGACATTTAATTAACAGTAACATAACGTTAATGAAGTAGTCATTAAGAGTAACGCTTTATTAACCTAGCTTATTTAAACAATGGTCAGGTGGTGCGGAACCCAAGGAATCTCCAGTAACGTTGATTTTTCGAGCTCAAGTTTTTACGATGACTTTTATAGATGGCTTCACTGCATTTCATACGCATTATTTTTCTCTATTGCGTTTTTTGTTTCGTATGATAAGATGCGCGCTTATTTATCGAACACTGTATCCGTTCATAAATATGTACCCCAGACAGTGTTTCTATAACATCGGAGAAAGGTTTTCATAAAAACAATTTTTGTTTTCAATATAGCTTACAGTTAGAGCTCGCTTAAGATGTTTCCCGTTTAAAAGGTTTTTATGAAAGATGTATGATAATGTATAAGGAGTTTTCGATTTATGCGAGTTGGTTTTAGCTTACATAAGAAATGTTCCGACGAGATAGGCAAAGAAGAAATTCGCGATTATGCTATTTTATGCAGTGATGCACAAGTGATGAACGCTCTTTCAACTGTTCGTTTCTTTCACAATGGTGTACGCCTTGTGTGACACAAATGCTGTCACCGTAATTTTTTAATTTTATGAAAATTTTGATATATGCGATTTTCGATTTATTCGACATTTTTTTGTGGAACTGTAATCTTAAGCATGAATCGAGAACAACTTCCGTTCGTAGCGTACAAACTTTATTTGCGATGTTGATATTTTGGGGATTTGTTGTTGGAAAACCTATTAAGCGTGCTGTATATATCGTGCTATATGGAACTGTCCTAAATGTGACTGCGTAGTTAAGTAACCATCATCATAGACATGCTGACTAAACGTAGCGCAATGTGAAAAAGGCGGAACCGAAAATCCGGAAATCAATTGCGTTGCTGCAGTTTTATAGTTCATTTATATGGAGGGGGTATAAATGACAGTTGAAATTAGGCGTATTGAATTTCTGTTCAGATTTTGACGACAAATAACATTACTTTATACAAAACGTATATTTATAGTTTGAATTAGTTAGAACGTGTATTATTAAGAGGGAAATACAATGTGTAATGACAAGCTGTCAAATTTTGCAACAAGGGTGTGTCGCATAATATAAAATGTCTATGAACGAGAAGGTTTACGTCACTTTGGCAAGATAGGATGGAATTGCGGTTATTGTGATCACTTTGGGAACAGTGCTTTTTGATAACAATAGCCGGCTGATAACATTAAACAATGGATATTAAATATTGAACAGTGTCTTGAGACCAACTGATAATGATAACAATAGCCGATTGATAACATTATCAATGCTAATGCTAATTATCAATGCTATTATAAACACGCTATCCGTGATTATAATAACCGGATTCCACTGTACATTAAACCGCATAATTGTTTTTTGTAAATTATAGTTAAAATTTTGTTATATAATGTAACAGTTTTGATTTTATATTAGGTCAAGTTCTATAGAATCTTACATTGAAATGGTAATTTATTTTGCATTGATTTCGTTACTTCCGGGATTCACATCTGCATATATATGCGTTGTCGTAGTATTTCGACAAAGATACAAATCGCGCTATGTGTAACTTTCGAACAATGGATTTTTGTTTGTTTCATGTGAATGCTGGTTGCGTGTTAGTGGTTGATTTTTAAAATTAATTTTAAATCAAGACGTAGAGTACATGTACATTAGAGTTTTTGAGATTTGGCAGGTACCAAATATGAGCAAATAAAAATTCTATTTATATTTGGCCAGTAAAGGTTCCAGTGACCAAACTTAATTTTTGAAAAAATGCAGGAGAAACAGAAAACTTTTCGCACGGCTATCATACCTCAATACTTCTACCATCTACAGTCGTTTATGAGAATAAAAAAATACCTGTATTGTATACTCCAACGTACCAAAAACGCATACAACGAGAACCACATTAAGTCCTTCGTATAAATCAAAAAACGCATCAGTCTAATGTAAAAAATCGCATATAGAAATAATTCGAAAATTGCAGAAATCAAAAATAAAATTACGGTACTCAAAGTCGCATTAATCGAATTACTCAACGATCGCATTAAATTGAATTCGCTTAAATTGAAACTGTTGCTAGAACTAAATGCAGCGCACCACCTGAATTTGTTGATAAATTTTATTTATGCATAAATATTTTTTCATCAAATATGTAACCTTACTGCATAAAAGCTAGGGTAACGCAAAAATCACCGTGAAAACCAGAAGGGTTAGGAAGTTGAAATTTAGTGAGCAGTGAGTTCGTACTCTAAATGATTGCACAGCATATTTGCGGCACGAAAGTGTCCTCAAGGAGTATGCGACGAGCCGGTTATCATGTGACCATGAAGCACAAGAAAAACGCGATGTCTCTACCTGTTGTAGGTGTGGATTTAAACAATACATGTTTTGAACAATTATAAATGTTTATTGCACAGTCTCTACCGCTTTGTTTTGTATGAGTTAGTTTAGTTTTACTTTATATTAGTGAATGGTGAATTGTTTTATATGTTTTAAATGTTGTTGAACGAGTGATTTGTTGTTGTACATGCTCACAACAGATCCATGTTCAGAACCATGGTTCAACATGTAAATGAGCATATTCTCAATACTTCTACCATCTACAGTCGTTTATGAGAACATACTTACTGTTTAGTTTCATGTACCAAAAACGTATAAAACGTGAGCTGCATAAGTCCGCATTAATTTGATTTCGGAACAGAATGCAGAGGTATGTATACGGTGTGCTCTTGGCTGCCAATGTGGTGTTAAGAGTTACTTTACCTTACTGTGGCTTCACTTAGTATGATTACATTCGTAACAGCAATGGCCCTAGCACAGAACCCTGCGGCACATCAGAAGTGAGGCGATATGGTGGTGACTTGTGACCATGCAGGGTCACACTGACAGTCTAATGAGTAAGATACAAAGTGATGGGGTCCAATAGTTGACCCCATAGACTAGGTGCCAGTACTTGTTATATACGAGGTTTTCAGTCAAATTGTACATTTGCAACTTGGTAAGTTTCTAGTTTTGTATTTAAATGTGGACTTCACTTTCAATTTCTGTTGCTTCTGAATTCTTTCAACTTCACAGTAGATTTGGGGGTCTCGACTGTGTTATCTGGCAGTATGGAAAAAGATAGCGTTGACCCAACTGGAAAAATTGCGATGACATCAGGATTGTGATATATGATGTATAGAGTATTTGAGATTGGATGAGGTCAAGTAGAGGCGTAGCTGATTACAAGCGAACTTATCTTCCTTTGAGGTATATGGAGGAAAAGTATAATTCCCTGTCACATTTTTCACATTTCTAATATACAGTATACCTATTGTATACATTTCACTGTTTGAAATCATCGAATAAAAGAATATTTTTTCCTATAACTCGTTTTGATAGAATACGATAAATTTGAATCTAAAGCAATTTACTTCCCGTGCTATAGTACGGAGTTACCTACTAGTTTTTTAATATATATTTTTCATCGATTGTCATTACTGAACTTCCGGGAATTTAAATGTAAGCATGTCGTGTATTATAATTTTACGAAGCAGTAAAATTGCGCGACGTGTAACTGGGACCTTTTTTTGCGAACAACGAACGAGACGACGTTCGGATCGACGCCCTTCGCCGCCGCCCAACCAAATGCTTCCCGCCGACGCCAACAGCCCCAGACGAAATCGATCGACGACAAACTTGAGGCCTCCGCCCCCACACAACACTATCTGAACGTACACCACACCACCATTGCTGCTGCTACTACTACTAGTACCATAGTTCTACTCTAGCTGAGGCTTCTGTTGCTGTGCCTAGGCTTCATTAGGTAGAGGCTCCCAGGCACCAAACACACAGACACACACTCTCACTTTTGGGATCGATAAAAGCAGGTAGAGAAACAGAAGAAGAAAGCGTTGGTCGGTGTGGCAAAACATTTGGCGTCATTTCGTCGAAGGACAGTTTTGGACGGATAAACAGATTGGTTGATGTTTTGTTTGGTCGGGTGATGAGAGAGAAGGGGGTGTGTATAAATATATTAAGGGGAGGGTGGAAAGGGGTGCTGTTAGAGGGGGTAAGGGATAAAAAAGAACTGCGCCAAAATGGTTTTGGCGGATGTTGAAGGTCGAACCCACTGTGCTGCTGCTGGTGCGGCTCGGCGAATCGATAGAATCGAATAGGTTGTTCGCACCAGCCGCTGGGTTTTGATGGAAATATTGAGGGACCGTTTGCCTAGCGCGGATGGGACGTTGGCAGAAAAAGCGAGTGCAATAAACTGTTTAGTTTGTACAGGGTGGACCAGAGTTTTCTCTACACTACTTTGTACAGAGGACTTGATTAATTTAATTATTAAAAACAAGTTGGATGCTTTTTTCAGAATACGCTTTATACTGTGCATAGTTTCGCTTTATGCAAAGTTAAGTTTATGCGATCTTTGACTTATTCGACATTCGAGTTAAGCGAATTTTGAGTAATTTTATTTTCGATTTCTGAAAATTTCAATTTCTGCAAATTTTGATTTATGCGAATTTAAATTAATGTGATCTTTTGAGTAACGTAATATTTGATTTATGCGAGTTTTGAAAAATTTCGTTTTTAAGTCAAAGCGTCTGTAGATGGCAGTATGCGTTCAATTCCTAGCTTATTTTCTCACTCACAAAGTCACAAGTGAAGCTAATATAAATAGTATAATAATGTTAATTTGAAGCTAATCATTGCTCTATGTATAGTCCGTTCCGTTTCAGTGCAATGCAATCATACCATTATACAGGGTGACAAAAATGACAAATCGAAAAAATAAACTTTCCTACCTCAACTGACAGGGTAAAAATATCCACCTTCACACTTCCAATGTTTCAACCTCCTTAATAAAGTCTTGTTCACGGAAACACAACAACAGACAAGAAGGTCTTGTGTGTTTCCGTGAACAAGACCTTAGTAAGGAGGTCGAAACTTGGTTGGATTTGTGAAGATGGGTATTTTTTACTCTCTCAGTTGAGATAGAATTTTCTATTTGTCATGATTTTCAAAGGATTGTAGATTTGTAATTACAGGGTAGATCAAAAAATTTTTCATTATTTTTATATGAACTTATAAAATGCGAAGTAATGATTATTTGAAGGAATAAAGTCAATTTCATAATCCCGTTTCACTGCCATGCAATTCTTTTACTATAGAGGGTGAATCAAAACTTTCATCATTAATAGAGAAATTTTTATACGAACATGTTTTCTCGTATATGAAACGTGAATTAATGATCGAAGTGAGTCAATAGCCCTTCAAAAACGGGCTATTGAATGCATTAAAATTATTAGTATATACAGGGTGAATCAAAAGTTTGAATTTTACTCAGATTTGATTTTTTTTTTTGTTTCGACACACGACATACCTTCGGATAGTCGGGTAGATATGCCCCTTAAACATCATATATAACTTCGGATAGTCGGGGCGCCACTTCAACACCAAATTTCTTGGTTTTCTTTTTAATGTATGTAATGCGGAAATAATTGTAAAAAAAATAATTGTTAAAACTTTATCTGACTAAGAACATAATTTAGGAGGCTACCATACTTGTATTGTGTATGGAAGGTGAATTGTGTTAGTGAATGGGTGTGTTCAACGAGACTCATATTTCATGCGCGAGAAGGATCATGTGACCATTGGTTAGTCAGAATGAACTTCGAGATTTAGTTCAATGGGATGCAAATGTAATGGGCAAGTTTTCTAACTGGGACTTACTGCCATAGATGAATATTATCGAAATGGTGGAACGTTGAACTAATACAGTACTTATATACAATAAGATGTATAAAAAATTACAGTATACCACAAACAATTTCACGCTGCTAATACCCGCGTCTTATCCGTGATGGAAGAAAAGCTTTTCAAAGGAGTGGCATGTTCTTTCTGAGATGAAATGAAAAGTTCTATTCGTTTCGAAATTTATTATTTTCACTGTACGTTGTACAAAATATTATTTAATGTACATGATGTCTCAAAGGTCTTCATACACAGGAAAATATAACAATTTTTGAAACATGTTGATTTTATTCTGTCAGTTAAAAGAAAATATTACTTATGTATGTAGAAAATTTTGGGACACCCTGTATTGCAGCATAAAAAATTGTCGAGATATTCTACTACTGTATGTACGTTAGTCACATGACGGTACATACTATATATGTGACTTTCAAACATTTCTTAGAATTTGTCTAATAAACTCCGAAGGTGAAATGCGGGTTATAATCGTAAAATCAGTGATTGTCGTAACAAAAACATAATACATTTAGTGCACTAACTTGATGCAAAAGCATTAGAGATTATTGTTTGTTTATATACTGTATATTTATTATGATCAGCTGATCAAACGCTTTCAAGTTAGAATGCTACAAAGTGCATCAAATATTATTCTAAAAATTGCCAAATTCATACATCAAAATAAAATACATTAAAATCTGGTTATTATAATCACGAATAATGTTATCAATCGGCTATTGTTATCATAATCAGCCGGTCCCACACTGTTTAATGCTGTTTTGTCAATCGTTTAGTTTAATGTTATCAGCCGGTTATTGTTATCAAAATAGCATTAGCCTCAAAATGATCATAATAACCGGATTTCACTATAATAATACATGATAAAATTTAATTTAATGTATATTTAAGTTTATTTGCACTGTATTTTTTTTAGTTACTTTTTCATTGGATCAATTGCAACTTTCATTTCATCTTTTGATGGTATTAAAAAATCGACAATTTTTTTGAAAAATCAAAAATATCATAAATGAAAAATAATGCCAAACTTAATTTCAGTTGTTTTTAATCTATTTTGATACCAAAATTGCCATTCGAAACTGCGGTCATGATCGAAACTTTCACCATTGAATTTTGTAACCGTATTAAAAATATGACTAACATATAAAAAACATGTGTACAAAAGACTACTATATATAAACGTGTGTTATACAATTCTTTATTAATATAAAAAAATGTATGTGTATACAAATTTTGTATTTAAGTGAGATGCACCAATCAAGATTTTGATTGGGGCATTGAAAGCTAGCTTCCAGTTATGCAACAAAATCCAATTTGATTTTGAATCCCTAGCAAATATATAACAAATCTAATAACATAAAAAAACACATTATAATTTTTGATTTTAGATTTATAAAAAAATATTTTAAAATGTATAAAATTTGTCAAAATTTGCATTTTTTATACGCTTCATATTATTATAGCTTCACTTGTGAGTTTGTAAGATGTGATTGAGTGAATAAGTTGGAAATTGAATGTATACTGGCATCTACAAACGTTTCTGATAACAAACTGGACCGAATAGACCAGGAATCGCATAAAGTAAGAGCCGCATAAATCGAACATCGCATAAGTCCAATGTGACAAAAATCGCACCAATCGAATCGAAAATTGCAGAACAAAAAATAAAATTTTCAAAACTCGCTGTATATTATGTCTAATGCACCAAAACTTGCATAAAGCGAGAACCGCATATTTTAAAAACCGCATAAATGCAATGTAATAAAATTCGCATAAATCGAATCGAAAACGAAATTTTTTAAAACTCGCCACAATTGAATATGGAGTTACTCGAAGATCACATTAATCTGAATTCGCATAAATCGAATGACTAAAAAAATCGCATAAATCTAAATTCGCATAAATGAAACTATGTACTCGTTTTACATTTAATATAGCCGACTGTGTGTGTATTACAGTGCTGACATATGCCTTATTTGTGTATATATTTTTGTAAACTATTATATAATTCCGGTTTCAAAAATAGAATATTTTTTTAAGAAAATTTATACATTCAGTTTATTTTTTACAATGTTTCTAAGAAACTTTTATTATCCCCTCAAATTGACTTAAAATGAGAAAGTTCATAAAACGCTATTGAAACATTGAGATCAAGGCTACCAAACAATGTATCATATCGATATAGTAATCGATGACCCCAAAGTTAAAATAGGTTGTTCTTTAATGCGTGCAATTAGGACCCCTTCCACACCCAAAATATTACAATTTGCCATTATTTTTATTACGTATTTCTTATACGTTCGATTTTTATCTCACCCTGTAGAGAGGGTTGTGTGAAGGATGGGTGACCTCGGAAAAGTAATACCGTAGAAGATAAAACAGAGTTAACCCAACCCATCGCAAGTGACCTAAAAATTAATAAGCGCCCCTTCAACGTTATCTGCCCAACAAGGTGTAAAGGTATTTTATACAGGGTGTAATAAAAGTAGATCGTGGAGTTCAGTATAGAATGAGGAGAAATGAATTGCGCGAGACTTTTTTGTATTGGCATATTTACAGTGTATTTGCATTAAGTGAACGATGAAAAGTGGATCATTGTTCGAAAGTGGTGCAAAAAAATGTCAATCTATACTTAGCGTATAGCTGGAAGAAAAAACGCAACCTTTGCGAAGTATTCAGTGACTTTCATTGACGCTCGTTATTTTATATAGCTATTAATAGAAAGAAAATGCACTTGTCGATTCAAAGTTGTGCCTCTTGTCTTTGATTTTCATTTTAGGTCTATTGGTTCATTATAGTACAATATATTCGTTGAGGTATTTTTTTTTAAATGTAATTTTATACTTGTATATGATATTGAATGTGAGTTTCATTATTCCTGATTTCTGTTGTCAGTTTCAAGGAAAATATTACTTAACACCCTCAATGCTTAATTTAAGTCTTGTTTATAATTTTACTTAATAATATTCATGTTGTTATGCAATGGAATGGTCGATAAGTTAACAGTAACACATAAAGAGACGCTGTGCTTTGTTTATGGTTAATTCATTTCATGATAAACATCCTGTAGGCCAACACCATTCGTTTTCCATAATAAACTGCCCATGGGTCCCGAATTCTGCACCACCCCGTATATAAGTTTTGTCTTTTATATAACTATAAATAGCCCGTCAAAAATGACGAAAATTTTTTTATTTTCATTATGCAATTCATTGTTTTAACTCATATTGCGAACAGTTGGACTACAGGTTTCGGTTTAAAGGTTAATTTATTTTAAATTCTATCACCTCCATGTGCATTTATGCACATGTGCATTAAAATGCAAGTATGCATTTAATTTGAAAATTAAATGCATACCACCTGACACAACAATACAGACATAGTGGCAGCGCAGAATTTCATGTTAATTAAAAAATAATATTCATTGATTCATAGCTGCCTTTATTGTTTAAACTTTTCATCACTGATAAAAGCAGCACGGTTTTTCTTCGGCTTCCCAGGCTTGTAGTATCCCCCCCCCCCTGACACTGTCCGGTCGTCAGATATTTCATGCCCCCTTCAGGGTACAATCTACCACCCTTCCGACTCTTTGTAGGCCTACGGTTTTCGCAAAAATGAACCATACACAACCACTTATGTAATTGTCACACATCCCTTGATGACAATTTCGAGTCGCCAATGGGTCGGTTGGTGCACCATTTTGGAGTGTCATCTATTGTCTACCAAGTTTCAGCTTCCTACGCCTTTTGGTTTTCGAGTAATTTTTGACAGGACAGAGGAACTCGTGGCTTTTATATTATAGTAGATTGATAGATATATATGTATAAATACAGTATTTATATAAACTAATTATCGTAATATATACATAGACAGAACAGTACATAGAAAATGCGTACCACGCACGAACCATGGCTTAAATAGCATAGCATAAATTATATTCTAACTATATTAACCGTGAAATAAACACACCTTATCATAATAAAATCAGTCGACTTGGCCTGGGACAGTGTTTGTCACCAGATGTCATCACGCTTACATGCGCACATGGTTTTCTCGTGACTCCGCCCCAAGCCACGCCCCCTTGTGAGCACGTGGCGCTCAGTTTGGCGGGAATTTGCCGGCTGTGTACTGATGAATGAGGTCAAAGCCACCAGTTTTAAAGCTGCCGATCCAGACAGGTCGATCGGTTACATCCCACTATTTCATCCAGCCTCTTTTTTTTCTAACCCCAGAAACCAAACTATTCGAACCCAAAGCCATTTCCTAACCATTTCCAAATCTCGATCGTTTGGCACGATCAACGAGGCTAATAACACGTCCGGACTTTTCGTGTTAAAAAGTCTTCAGTAGCAGTTCGTCTGCTATTACTACTCTTCTTAGGCATATTTGTTTTATTTTTATTGCCCGTGAAAAATGTGGGTTTTGTTGAATCATAATACCCCGGTCTATTTGGAACGGAGAGCTGTTTAAGGCCTCGAAAAATTGAAGTGTTTTGCACTTAAATAACAGGGATGGTAATTTCAAAGTTTTTTTTTTAGGATGCTGCTCATAGAATTTTTAATTGAAAGAACTCCTATCTTTAGTTCATAACTCATCCATGAATGAACTGTTCGTTAAATGGAATATTGATATTACTTGAAAATATGTAACATGAAGCGTGTTGTTGAATTTATTCTTTAAATTCTAATTTTGCTTTGATAGTTGATTATTGGCATTGCATTCAACTGCATTTAAAGTGTTAATTGTATTGTGTTTTATTAAAAATTAAAATACTTTTTAATTATTTTATTTTCATCTCAGTTTGAACTTGTGAATTATTTCTAATTTAATATGATAAAAACGGATTTTTCATTAATTCCATAACACGTTGAATATAACCCTAATATAATAAAAAAGCGATATGAAACGGA
>JAQIWH010007817.1:0-10959 GCA_034695005.1 Cryptops parisi | reverse complement strand
ATACACTTTACATATTTTTTCATTCAAATTAAAAAAATAACCTGACCAGTTGTTGTATATTCTAATTTTTAAAGATGTTCTATATACTTGTAAATGAAATTGAAGAGCATGAAAGAATATTGAGGATGTTAAGTGATATTTTTGTCAAAAATGACTTACAAGCATTTTCGAGTGTATTAGGTTGTTAAGTGTAATTGTACCAAACTCATAATCTTGAGCAAAACAACAATATGTGCAAAGATAGTAGCGCAACAAGTGTGACGTAGTCCATAGACAGTAATACAATTCAGATCTTTAAACGCGATTTCTACGAAATTGTAAATATGCTACTTGACACCATTTTATAGCAGAAACTTCGATAATTGTTAGATATGACTGTTTATAAGAGGGCACACGACGAAAAAATAAAATGAACACATTTTCACAAAATTTAAGTTGGAGTCAAGCCAAGGCAAACCACAGGGTACTGTTACAGTATGTTAGAATATTTATTAAGATGCCGACAAATACAGTACCGGTACTCTCTTTTGTGCACTCCCGTTAAATTTGAAATTTATCAGTAAGTTTTTGTTTATGCTTATATTGGTGTTGTTAGAATGACAGATCGCAAAGACAAATTCATTCATTCATTAAGAAACGTTCATTGTTTACACATACGTTATGTTTATGGTTGGTTTTTTTTTCGCAAATAGGCGAAATTTTCTAGTTTCACCTTTGTAAAACTTGCCCACCAGTTGTAATAAAATTAGTGCTAGATAAAAATGGAAACAATGCCTAAGCATGTCTGAACATACAAGTAAATTTTTTTATAATCGAAGAGCCTGGTGTATAAGGGTTTTAAGCAACACTTTTCTAATTTCGAAGAAGATTTGAACTTGCCGTGCTGTCTATAGGCCATTCCATACTTCTTGCACTAATATTTTTGCACATGTTGTTTTGCTCAAAATTCTGTATTAGAATAGTAGAATTTAGAAAAACCCAACTGAACAAACCCAACTGAACAACTGTTGAAAACCCAACTGAACAACTGTTATTCACCCAAACTGTTAAAAACCCAACTGAACAAAAAACCCAACTGAACAAAAAACCCAATAAAAACCCAACTGAACAACTGTTGTTCACATACTGAGACGTATCCTAAACTATACGTACTTTTACAACATACATGTTTTATTTTTTATTTTTGACCATTGCTGTGTTATATACATGTACTGTACATATTGAGGTTATATTTTTGTCTAGTTGTTTGTTTTTATGTTGTATTGCCTTGTTTTGTCAAATTATTCCACCTTTGAAATGCTTTGTGAATAAATAAAAAAAAAATTCCGTTTAATTCTCAGAAAGCCGTTCATTTTTACAATCTTTTTTTTAAAACTCGTTATTTTTTTTTTATTCTACCCGGTAAAAAGATAGACGTCAACATAATTCACGTATACACAAAACGCCTCATCAATTGCAACACAAAGAACACAAAAAGCTCTACTTGTCATCGTGAAAGTGATGGGCATTGAAGTTGTTTGTTCGACAATGCATACATTCACACATTTATAATATAAAAAAATAACAATACGCCAAAAAAATAACCCCATCAAAAAAATAACAAAATAAAAAATTAAATACACATAAAAAATTGCTCAGTCGCGTGTCATGTGTAGTGTAGAATAGAAGAGAAAAAAAAATTTCACATTCACAGCCCAACGCTCTAAACTTCCATGTAAACACCCCAATTCTCACCTTCCATTTACCGCCTTTAAATTATTTTCCCCACTAGGATGTGCGATCAGGAAATCGCATTATTTTCCATCTCTCTCTCTTTTATCTCTCTGGGGAGTATAAAAGGTGGAAAAGAGCGAAGAGCTGGGGAGGGAGGAGGTGAGATAAAAAAAAAAGTGAAGAAAAATGTTGGAGGTGTTTCTTCTACTTTTTCTACTTCTTCTCCCTCTCTCGTTCGTTCCTCCAGTTCTCTATCAAGATAGAAAGTCTCATTGAATGTGTTCAGTGTAGCATCGCCTGAGTCGATCGCCTGGAGACACACGGTGTGAAAGTTGCTATTCACCAGCTGTTGTTTATGCTTTCTGGCTAGGGTAAAAGGGGGGTGGAAAAGAAGACCTTGGAGAGACAGGAGAGCCAAGCATGGGCCAAACCTCAGAGTCCCATTCAAGTAGGAAGAAGTAGAGGAGGTAGAAGTCTAGAACCACCGACAGTCGGATTCATGGGAGTTGCCTGCCTTTTTGCTCCCCCGGAGCGTAATTAAAGATGGAAAAAAAAGATAGGCTTCTTCTTCAACTCCGCCTTCACAATAGGCCCAGTGTGTCCTGATTTTTCGGTGCCATGCCATATCGAAGGAGAAGCATGCCCATCATCATCCAACACGGTCACTCGATGCAACGGCCTTGATAGCTATCTGGCGTCGAGAGAGTTTTCCCATCTGCTGCCTTGCTGGCTGGCATTGGCAAAAATGATAGGCTGGAGAGGAACTAGAGGGTGAGCTATTGTCCCACCTCAGGCTAGCAAAAGCCAAGTTGGGAAATGAATGAGTTGTTACATACAACTGAATTGGAAAAGCCATAACTCCCGAGAGAGCCTCACTTTGGCGGTCTGCGCAACTTGGTCATTAGGTGTCGTAAATAAGCATTTGGTGTTATTCATAAAGAGTCCCCGATTGAACTTCGGGATCATCAGCGAGAAATTTATCATCATTTGTGTATCACGTACAACATTTAATATAAAAGGTATACGGGAAATAATTTGGCCTTAATAGAAAGTAGATAAACTACTACGTTTGTGACATGCCATAATTCGACTAGGAAATCACTAAATTTTGCACTGTTAACATAACTCAGGTAGTATACTCGATTTATGCGATAAAGTACGTTCTGCGAATACTTCGCAAACAACTCGAAAAAACGCGTATCAAATGAATGAAATTCTCATTATCAAATTTACAATCATATTTAATATTACTAATTTGCTACAGTGTACACGTGAAAGTTCCCTGTTTTCTCCGCAAGCAAGAGTAGGAGTGGCTTAACATCGTCAGGTGAAACCAGGAGGAGGAAGGAGATAACAGTAATTAATGGTAGTATTTTATTTTTAATTTTTTGAAATGTTTTTAAATTTTTGAAAAGCCACATTTGTGACAAAGCGGATCTCTAGTACTATACAGTATTGTATAATCGTGTACGAAATTGTCATGAAAATCCAAAGTTGTTTATCAGTGAGAGTCAGCATTTGCACCATACGTGAACGTGGTATATATGTTTATACCCATTGTGGAAAACAAGTAGCAGTATCGGAAACGTTAAGTCATTCGTGCAAAAGTGCACAGAATCGGATAAAACGTTAATTTAGTAATAACATAAACAAAACAAAGCTCATTAACGAATGTTTGACTAAAATAAAAAGAGGCTTTGACTAGCATGTCACATTGCATTTGCTTAACCTTACACAGTATATTTTTGCACGGGTAAAAACCCATTTCCATTTATTAGTGAAATGCATCTTGTTTTTTGGTTCAACCACTTTTAGAAGACTTTTAGGGGAATTTCGTGTTTTAAAAAAAGCTGAACAGATCATTAATAGCTAAGTATCTTTCACCAAAGTTTGCGCCGAAAAAAACAAAAACAACGCATTAACTTGCTTCACCATGCTCGACATTTTCTATGAAACTTCCAACTTTAGTTACTCAACTCCCGCTAGGGAGAGGTTGGAGTGAATGAAAAAAAAACAACATTTACTCCACCCAACCCTCTCCCCCTCTACACAGACTTCTGTTCCCAACAAACAGCCGTCATGTGGACGGTTCACGGCAAGGTAAAAGAAGCAGCTTTTGTGAACTTAGAGTGGCTGCTCATGTCAGAGATGGCGCGTACTATTCAGATAGAGTAGGCATTGTGTGGTCTGTTTTGGCCCAAGAATAGAGAGGAGAACAAAAAAAAAGACTCTTGACGACACGACTTAGCCCGTGCGACAATGGTCGGTTCCTACGTCGCAAATCATTTATTATTAAAATTCGTGAATTGCCGCCCAGGAAGAGTCGGTGAATTTTAATCCCGCCCGGAACGTGAAATTCGGTATATAGGCTTAAAATTTTCAACAAACCCTATTGCATATTCTATATGCTACACATCCCTCCCTGTGAGTCAGATGGTGACCTTTAACTGTTACGTCACCAGTACGTAAATTTCGAACATTTTTTGTTGTTGTTGTTGAATAGGCGTTGACAGTACTGTTAAGCTTACTACTAGAGGTTCTTCATTCAACCATGTTAAAAATATGTAGAGATAGCTCGAAATGTAATTTGAAGACCACGAGGCAATGTTGTGTTTTTAGTTTGTTCAGGTCGATTAACGAACTGAATAAGGTTGATCAAAGCTAATTAAAAAAAAAAGTGCAAACATTAAAAAACTCATTACCCTACATACATTGAAAAAATATATATTCAAAATCATAGAGAGAAAAAAAATTCCCTCGTTTTAGCTTCGACACGAAAACAAAGAAATCAACCTCATTCCATCGGGCTATTAGACTGAAACAGTGCGAGTAATGAAATCAGAGTTGCAATTTCTTGTTGGAACCTCGTCAATTCACTTTCTAGAAACAAGAGAAGAGGGGAAAAAAATAGGGAAAGGAATAAAAAAAAAAATAAAAAAAAAGAACCGAGTTTCTCACTTCCATTTGGACATATTTTGAAAACTTCATTTCAAACAAATTTGGGTTCCGTTTTCGTGATGAATGAGTAAGAGGGGGAAAGAAAGCAAGTGCAACTAGATGAGATTGGGGTGATCGAGGAGAAAATGGAGCAAGTTTTCTATTAAATTTCCGATTGTTCCCTCTGCCTTGGACCCTTGTGCACTTCATACCCGTGCCATCCTCCCGAGATAATGGAGGATTTAACCTCTCCCTATCTCGCTGCACTTTCTCTCGTCGTTACAAAAACGAACGGGAATTAATTCTTAAACAGAGTGTGTGCCTTCAAATCCAGAAAGAACCGTGATAACAGCTGCTGTGAAGACAAAGAAAAAGCACTGCACTCACTCACTTCTACGAGTGAATTTCCCTGTTCTGAGGTATCACCTTATTCAACGATATCTACCGCAGTTGAAAAGGCCTTTCCCGTAAGGTGACACTGAATTCCTCTCATAAATGTCACATTAACAAGATTTAGCTTGTTTTCGAAATAACTCAGAGCAAAGTTTTTAGCAATTAAATATGAAAAAGAAACTCAATTGCAAATAATGTTAATTGAACCAACTTATCGAATCATAATAGAATCAAAACAATTCAATAATCTGTGACGGATACAGTAGCGTACGAACATACTGAATAACAATCGATATAAATGTTTAATTTACTACGAAATTTGATACATTTTTTCCAACCTGCGATTCGCCCCAAAACATAGCGAATTCATGTGAAAACTGCTTGTTTAAAGCTAATCATTCAAGACGTGCTGAAGTCAGCGCGAAAGCACGTTTTCAAGCGATTCGACCCAAAACATAGCGAATTCAACTGCAAATAGCTTGCATTAGCATTGAAAAAAGGTAGAATGATGAATACAAAACAAAGCGGTTTTAAAAGCCTATTTATTAACTAGTTGATAAAGCCCTCGCACTGTAAACCCTCGATATTCGCGAGTTCATTTATTCGCGATAAGTCAATTGAAGGCTTGTCCAGAATAACGTTGTATGTTACAAAAATTCAATATTGAGATTATGGAAAACCGCGCTTCATAAACCAGCTAGTACCGCCAATAGATAAACTTATACCTACCTACATAACATACATATATCATTTCGAAATTGATCACCAAATATGTGAAAATCAATGTGTTGCTAAATACTTCTTTTGCCATTTACTCAAAACTATGAATTGTTACATGCAACGTTATTCTGCGCAATCCTTCAATTGTACAATTCACATTTACGATCATTGAGTTTCACCTTCAAGTCTCACCACGACTGATTAATAAACTATAAGCATTAATTATGCAAGTGTAAACAATAACCCTTCCCCCTATCTTAATCTATTCTTAACAACCATAATATATAAAATCCATAGTATTAACCCTAAAAACAAAGCAACTACAAATTGGTATCCCTATAACGCATTTGTTCTAGTTTTTACTTATTGTAATTTTGTTTTACTTTTATAGATTATTAACTTTCATGATAATATTATGTATATATTCTGAGGACTCGTTTGAGACCTCTTTGATCCCTATTGGATCGCAGTTTGTGAACTGTCGTTTTTAGTTTTAGGTTTTCTCTATTGTTCATTTTGTCATTTTCATTGTACATTTTTCATTGTCATTATGTTTGTTACATATTTTCCCTATCCCTGTGTTTGTATTGTCACACCCTTTTTTTTTGGTTCCATTGGACCGTGAAAAATAATAAATAATAAATAAAAAATAAAAAATTAAAAGAAAAAAAAAACCCAATCCTTTCTTAGACATCACCAAAGGCTAGCAAATAAACTTGACCATGTAGTTGGTTCCTAATAATACCTTTAATACAGTATAACCAGTAGCCTATGTCCTTCATTGGCTAGACGTAATAACATGACTTATGCAGGCAGGGCTACTGAATTTTGTAAAAATTGAGTCAACCGGTTTTGAGTCATTCCCCAAACAGAGACACATGAAAAAATTATTGATGTACACTACATTCAATACATAAAGTAACAAGAAAACACGCTTCACATATCTCAAACACTTACTGTAATTTTAGAAATCACTGATAGCTTCTCGGTATTGTCAATTTCTATCACTACACTAACAGTAAAGTTTTCACTTACAGTAAACAAATTTGTCATTTTATGAGTTTATGTAATGCTAATTACCTAAGTTAAATAACATTTTTTTTTTACCATCTTACAGATAACTACAATCAATCCGTAAAAGCTACAGTATCTTTCATGTCATATCGGATTTTGTGCCGGGTGCTGAAACCCACGCACTTAATTCGCCATATGAATGGCAAAGTAAAGGATTCAACTTACAAATAGAGTGAAAATAAATAAATAATAATGCTGAATGTCATCCGACTAAGTTAATACGGTGGCTCTTTTCTAGTTTTACCAACTCCTTCCCCAACCCCTTCCCCACTCTTCCCGTTAATGAGATTCTAAGCTCGCTATGCTATGATATGTTTTCTTCACGTCGTCGAGCAAACAGCACAATATATCACACGAAATATTTACTAGTCGGCGTTAAAAGCTCCCCGTCGCCAGTCGTAATCTTCTAAAATCGAATTAGGGAACGTGTCAACAAGAATACAAACCCGATGGAAAATCAAAACTTCATGATACAGAGCGCATGCATCGCAGTAAGACATGGAACTTCCACTGGGAACGATTGCTTCTCGGAGAATCAATTTCATAAACAATTCAAACAGTGCGTTATTTCTAGAGATACCAGACGCTTCCGTCTCAATATTGCAAAACACCATGGCCTTAAGTTTTTGCGAAACAAAGTGAAAAATGCAACGTAGGTAGAGGTAATGTCAAACACTTCATTTCGAATGAAAGTAGTCGTCATTTGACGACGTTCGGCAACGGCGGCGGCCATGATGCGTTTTTTCTTTCTCTTTACTGAACTTCGAGCGACATTTGCGCTAACGTTTGGCGCTTGGTGCTATCTGGCTTCAACTCTATAAGGTTCACTTATTCGTAATCCCCTCCACTTCGGATCCGCTCCGTCACTTCTTGAAAAAGTTGAAGCCCACGAGAGAAAGATAGCGTAACAGAAAAATCATGTTAAAGGCTTTCCCTTGCTTATCTGCGGTTCATGCCTAATGTCACTGGTAGAAAAGAGACGCTGTAAGAAGATGAAGCAAGCAAAAAAAAACAACACAGAAACCAGTTTTCCAGCGGGGGCTTCGTCTCATGCAAGTTTAAGAAGATAGGCGACGTTGTTTCCAACACATCTGACACGATGTTTTCAACGTAGAAAAAAAGTATTAAACTTAAGACCAGCAGCCGTTTTGCTTTGCTTTTTCCGCTAGCGAAAAGAAGGAGAGAGAAGTGCATTTCTTACATGGCGAAAAAGATCATATCGGAAATGGAAGACATGTCAAAAAATCTGTTTGTTGGTGGTGGGTCACTTGCCAAACATTGGTAGATAGAAACCGTCACACGAGGCAAGTCTTTCAGACAGTGTTTTTTTTTTTATTATTATTATTTTCACAAACACGCCAACGCAATTTTTATCTCGGAGAAAAACAATAGAGTCTGTCATTTGACTTTTACAGTTCTACACGGATATAAACATTATCGCAATCGTTAAACTACTAAAAACATCTTGTCAAAGAAGAATTTATACTTTTCTTTAACCTCCATGTAACAACCTTAATTTTCTGTTGCAGTAAGCTATATTTATTTTGATTAAAAAAACCAACAACATCGCTAACAGAAAACCTCCCAACAGGATTGCGAGGCAAGTTCCCAAAACAGTGCTGGCGGCTGGTGCAATTCTTTTCTGGTACCTAAGTAAACCATGGTAAGTGAAAAAAAAGGGGAAAGACAACCAATAGAGAGCGTTGGCAATATATCCCTCCACTTTCACCTCGAGTGAAAGTGTCACGTACCAATAGGTAAGGTCTTGTCACTGGAGGATGGCCTGAACAGACTGATGATGGAAAGCAATCGAGTGAAGATGGATGAAGTAGTGCGTTTCGATCGAGCTCGTTGCCAGGTGTTGGCGAGTTCCAGGTTTTCAGCAATCAATACAAAGGGAAGTTGCTGTTGATCAGGAACTGACCCATCCTCCCATTAATTGCGTTGTTCCACCAGTTGTTTGTTGCCGCACCGAAATTTACGCCAATCTGCTTATTTACGCCACTGCTTCTCGCTCCGAAATAATCCAAACCCACAAACACTTGTCAACGAGTTGATGTTCAAAATCCAATAAACGCCTCGTCATCGCGTCAGTGTCATGCCATGCATGAAAGAACATGACAAGTTCTTAATTTTTTTTCTATACACGTACATTTACAGTTTGTTTGCTAAATATGCAAAAATAACAAACTATTGTTTTCACATAGGTTCAAAAAATATAGAGATACATGTAAAACAAATTTTTGCACAAAAAAAGAGTAATAATGCTGTGTTTATAAACAGTATTAACTTAATTAACCCATAAATATTACTGTAACTTTATGTTTTACAAATACAAGGTGCGACAATTTAATTCTCGGATTGGCTGCGTAGTATGATCTGTGTAACAATGTGAGCGCATGCACGTCCTTATGGGTAATTGAATATGTTTCAACTAGTGCATGCTAAAACCGTAAAACATTACAGCCATTAGTAAGTGAGAAATTCCTAAAACAATACAAGTGTGAGAAAGTTTTGGCGTAAAAATAAGTTATAAAAATTAAAGCAGCGTATTTTGCAAGCCATGATGTGCATGATGTTTAGGACTTCTGGTTAAGAAATCAATTACCAAATTGGATCATGCACCAGACTTAACCCTTTGTAATATCTGGCATTTCCCAAAATTTAAAACTGCCATGCACTGATGAAAATTTTCAGACATTATTGACATCCAATTTAACGCGACAGTCACATTCAAGGATATTCCAAAAACAAAGTTCCACAAACTTTTCCAGCAATGGCAACAATGTCAAACTTTTGTACTTTGAAAGTGACAGTAACCACTAGCGCATATGTGTGTGCATATTTTGTCTACAGATGCATTCCGGGAATTAAATTGTCACACCTCGTATATACTGTAGTGTACATCATTCAATAAATACACCTTACTATCATAATAACAAATAAAATCTGTTGGTTGACTACACATGGTGTTTGAGAAATAGATTAACTCAGTTATCAATTACTGTATTACCATACTGTTATTGTGTACATTATATAAAATACCTAAACGTTTTTGTATTCTTTAAATACATACTGGTACTTTACTTTCATTAGAAAGTAGTGACAATTTATAGAAAAGCTGTTTTGCAAAACAGACCATTGAACGTGGTCATAAACAGAAAGGTACTTATGGGTAAGATGTCCTCCTCCGTTGGAGCGCTAGTGGCTAAGACAATTTGTATTACTGATTGTTTTTTGCATCATATTGTTTGTAACTATCCTAACCTATGCTGGGGTATATATGCGTAATCTCAAAGTTAAATCAGTCAAAAACAATAAAAAAGCAATTAACAACACACCAAGTAAAATAAGTTGTCTTAGCTACTAGCGCTCCAAGCGAAAAGGGCATCTAATCCATAGGTTCCAACAAAAGAAAATCTTTAAAATTTGCCTTAAGAACGTATTAACAACAAGAATTTCAAATTACAGTACTGAATTCTACGAAGCTAGTAGCTGTAAGCCTTTTTGTTCATTCAATTCACATCTGCGTGGGGTAGATCAACTTCAATTGCCTCACACGCTTCCCCTGCCACTTACTAGTTGATTTATATTTCCTGACTTTTCAATGAAATTCGGGATTTCACACTATTATTCTACTTGGGTCAAAATCAATTCGATTACACCGTGAAATTTATTCACAATAAATTTGTTTGTTTTTTTACAAAATTATTGAAATTTATGTATATTCTAAAAATTAATACAATTTTTTTTTTTAAAAATTAATCGATTTATGTTTGTTTTTTTTAAATAAAATCATTTATAATTTAGATTGTGTGTAATTCTAAAAACAACAATCACGACCAATCTTGTTAACGATCTGCCATTGCGCAGACAGAATAAATCATTATCCTATGTTTTAGTTCAATCAAACAGAAACAAAAAACAAAACAAACAACCAGCCAACCACCACTTTCCAAACAGTGTAGCAGGTTCTACACTAGGTTTTGTTTAATTTCCACAAAACGCTAATGAACCTTTCAACTTCAAAGTACTTATCAAGAAGCTTTGCTGCCTAAATAGAAAAACACACACACACACACACACACACACACACACACACACACACACACACACACACCC
>JAQIWH010007816.1:0-10960 GCA_034695005.1 Cryptops parisi | reverse complement strand
AATAGTCCTTATGACCAATAGTCTGTGACCAATAGTCCTATGACCAATAGTCCTATGACCAATGGTCCGGATACCATTTTTTCTTACTATTCTGGTTTCTTTTATTGCTTGGCTTGTTGACGTGTGGTTTGCAAGGTTTAATTTGATGGGACGAATCTTCCTGAGTTCCATGAATTTTTCTTGTTTTTAACACATATGGGAAGTGGCGCCGCTGTCTAAGCACCATTTGTTTTGATCCATAGTATGGAGCGCTTGTTCGATGGCTTTTGCATCCTCTGGGTCAACAGCGTAGGCATTGTGAATTTGTGTGGAGGTTGGAATTGTGAGTTTCGAGTTTTGTTTGAATTGTTCATTGTATGCTATTTTGCAACATTCAGAAATTGTGTGACCTCGGCGTTTGCAATAGTTGCATCGAGAGGTGTTTGCTGGCTTTTTGTCGCTCTGGTTGGTTCTTGTGTAGTCGCTTGCCTTTTTCGGCTGGAATTGCGATTTACGTATGAACATGGCATTGGCTACTTCTTCTGATGGTTTATCGCATTTGCGGGAGTCGAATTCGTTTTCCAGTTTTCCCCTGAGGGAATGTAGAGTTGGCAAGTTGTTCATCGATTCGATCGTCATGTGAAATGCCTCCCATCTTGGTGGTAGGTTGTAGAGAAGTAGTATGGAGACGAGGGTGTCGTATATTTTAACGTTGATTTCTTCGAGTTTTTTGACTGCATCAAAAAAGTTCATGGTGTGGTGACGCATGTCGTCTCCTTCTGTCATTTTGTGGACCACGAGTTGTCGAAATAAACATGCTATTTGAGCTGGGCCAGTCGAGGCATGCACTGAGTGCAGTTTTAGCCAAACCTCGTTCGATGTTTTGCATTTTGCGACGTGCTTCATTTCCGATGACGATAGTGATAGGATAGGAAGATGTCGGATTTGGCATCAGTGTCTACATCATTCCAGTCTTTGACTAGTTTTTGCGACACTGGGTCTCCTACCTTTTCTTCCAGTCGTTCGTGTTTGTCAAGAACGTATTTCAGTGTTCGATTCTTGTGCAAAACGGCTTGGATTTGTAATCGCCATGTTTTGAAGTTGTCTCACCTTAACTTCTCGATTTTAGCTGGATCAGCCATCGTTTTCGGTCGCTTGATAATAAATTTTGCTTCTGTGCTTGCGTTTACGTTGTCCGACGGCGTGGTGGTCACGTGGGTCATACTTAGTCAACGTTCTCGATATATTTGGAGTGGTTTGATGTTCAAGGAGCTGTAGCAGGGAGTAATCATACAAAACCAACTATTGTCCACATCAGTTTTAATTGAAGGTGTATAGCCAGTGTCACTCAGTGAGACTAAGACAAATCCATAGATACCTCATTCAGGAAAATCCATCGAGCCGTTTAGCCTCTAGAAAAGACTAGACAATAATAGACACACACACATAGATACATACATACAACTGAAAAACATGGTACCCCGTCAAAATAGCCTGCACACAAAACAGTTCGGACAGAATAGCCTTTATTAAAATTTATTTATTTATATCTTTATAACACAGTTACTTTATTTGAAATAAAGTGAATATAGATAGTTAAACTAGTAAATCTAAATAATTTCTTAATTACTATTTCATTAATATTATGTGAGAAGATCAATGGTATAGATTAACCAGTTCATAATCATAAACATTACTTTTTTTTTGTTTGCTTTCTAATCTGCGAATGGTTTTCAGGTTTAACAACAGTCCTGCAAGAGACATTTATTGACTGTTGTGCTTTCTGGGGTGATTAGTAGAACTGCCTCCCCCCAAAGGGAAATTACGCTATCTTTAGCTTCTTAAGAAGTTTATAGCGAAGCCAGAGCAAGAATCGTTCCATTCGGCGGGCGCAGCCCTCCAAACAATTTCATTTTACGATTAATATTATAATGAGTTGCAGACAAAACACTTTTGTTGTTTCCGTTGTTATTTGTTAATTGTTAGAGAAAGCGTGGTTTCGGGGCAGTACTACAGATCTTCCGCTTTCTGGAAACCGTCGCTGTAGCACAACGTGGGGTTTGACTTGTGTTTAGAGACATTCAGCTTGTCAACTTCGTTGAGCTCAAACCAATGTAGTACAACTAGTGTCTTGTGTGATAAATAAGATCGAGCTATTCATAAGTTGAACAAACAATAACAAATGGTTTTACTCATCAATCAGTCAATTACAAGTCATCTGTCATCCGTGTTAATTGATACATGAGAAGTATTCCAATTCAATCATGTATGGAGTATGGAACATTCTACCCTCATCTATTTTAACATCTTACCTTCACCACAATCCATTTAATAGTAATACCTTTTTAACAATGCTCATCCAAGCCCTTTAACTTTTTAAACAATACCTTTGTAACTCTTTAAATATTTTACCAAACACTTTTATAAAATATTCACCTTTAAAATAAATCCATCACATTGACAACTGAGAAAACTGGTATTACTACCCTTATCCAATGTCTCCAAATAATATGTCTCTGAGTCCTACCTTTTGTAGCAGTATCAATCATATGTCTATAAATTACTAATTTGTGATTGAATTTTACCATAGACCAAGAGTCTATGGTAAAATTCAATCACAAATTATTCGTTACTGAGAAAATTTAATGTCTATGTATGTAGACGTATACGGGAGGGGAGGCAGTCAAAGAGTTAAGGGTGCGATTTATGCACTCATTTGAGGCCCACTGATTATATTCTTCGGGGCTCCTTGAAAAAATGGTGGCAGTACACTGCAGTTGAAGAGTAAAAAAAAATAAAACCCTGTATCTGTTTACTAATATCTAATTAATGTACCAAAAACATTCAATATTGTTTTCAAATACTGAATATTATTTTTGCAGGAACATTACCGGACTGGTTGCGAGGAACTTACTACAAAATTGGTCCTGGGAAATTCGATCTACCAGGTGGATTCACTGTCAACCACTATTTTGATGGCTATGCTATCATTTACCAATTTAAAATTGACGATGGAAAATCAGTAATCATTCCTTTGTGTATTTTTTTCTTAAACTTATGGCATTGTAAAAAAATAGTATTACTTTAATTTATTTCCTCCATGTAACAGATAACATTCCGAGCAAAATATGTGAAAAGTGAGGCATACAACCGTGCCATGACAGTTGGAAAGCCAACCTTCACAGAGTTTGGAACAAAAGCATATCGGGATCCGGATCGAAATGTAATTTCCAGGTGAGCAATCATTCACAATATTAGCAAGATTTCATTGTGGATAATGATTTTTGAAAAGGCCAAGTTTTGGCACTATTATTTTTAGGGTCATAGCAAAAGTAATGCCAAGTGACATGACTGATAACGTTATTGGAAATCTCATTCTGCTCAGAGGAAAACTATACGCATCGACAGAATCTTCTTTTATTCGAGCAATTGATCCCGAAACTTTGAATACAGGCGAAAAAGTATTTAAGGACATGTGCTCTAAATAACGTTTTTACAATGGTTTTAAACACAAGAATAACACAAAATCTTTTCACTCTTTTGTAGTTAGATATGTGGAAAACAGTTGGCGTCAATTTCTGCTCTTCTCATTTCATTCGCGACCGAGATGGATCTGTGTACAACACAGGCACATCTCTCGTCCCCATGTTAAAGTATCACATATTCCGAATTCCCCCTGAAGCTACTGGAGATGGGGACAAAAATCCTTTACGGAATGCTGTAGAAGTAGCATCATTCTCACCATCATGGAAAACTAACTTCGGATACAATCACAGCTTCACTCTTACTGAACGATTTATTGTGTATGTCGAACAGCCATACGTTATCAACATTGTCAAATTATTAGCATCACAGGTGAAAGGAAAATCTTTAAAAGAATGCATGGATTGGCATCCTGAGGAAAAGGTATTTGAAGCCGAAAAACTATAAGCCTCTCCCAGCCAAGTTGCAAATGATTTTACAGTTAACTTATGTAGGTTTTGTATAACTCAACAGACACGTTTCTGGTTGGTGGAAAAAACAACTGGCCATGTAAGCAAGATCAAGTATGAAGCTAATGCCATGTTCTTCTATCATTTTGTCAATGCATATGAAGAAATGGATCAAGTGGTAATTGACTTGTTAGCGTACAACACACCTGTCATGTGTGATAAATTTCTGCTGGCCAACATGAGGCAGTCAATGACTTATGAAACAAATGATCATCCAGGGCTTCGTCGATTTGTATTGCCACTGACAAAACCCAAGGTATGTTCAACTAACAGTCAATGTTCAACTAACAGTCAGAGTGTAAGGAGCAACAATGTAGTAGTGTTTGTCAAAAGTTTGCACACTGTGTAATGAGCTTTCACATTCCACACTTGAGTCACAATTCATATGTTGGGAAAAATTATCATAATGCTGCTTGATGAGCTGCATAATTTTTAAATATCAACATCATGTGCACCTCATTCAACAAAAACTGTATTAACGCGTAGCTTGAATACAACTCATTTTAAATCCTTCGCAACAGTGATAACATTTGATGTCATGATTGGTATTTGATATTTTGCTACCTAGGGATCTATCAACAGTAGCATCGCTTCTGACAATAAATATAATTCGTGCAGGAATTAGTGCAGGCAGCATGCAGGCATTGCTTAGTAGCCGTAAAAAAAGAAATAGCATATGGTGTTATTCTGCACAATAGTTTTGGTTATGCTGCTGTAGTTATCGATACTCAATAGTGTCAAAGCCTACATAGATGTTCTCTACTATACAGTAATGTACTACTTTCAACTAATGTGCAGGCAATTAGATGTTGATGCCATTGTGTTTTTTTTCACATTTCATGTTTCAGAACTGTTGTGAAGGTGAAAATCTAGTGAGCCTCACCTACACATCTGCAGAAGCACGAAGAACTAAAAATGATTCCATTTTTCTTACTCCTGAACACATTCAAGAAACTGGTAAAATTCGATTACCAATCTTTCAACAAAAGTATCCCAAAACAAAAATAAAAGATACAATGTTTAAAAAATAATAAAGTACACAATCTTCGTTTATTAAGGTTTTGATCATCCCTGCATCAACAAGCATCTCTGCCTAGGACGAAAGTATAACTACATGTATGCTGGTGGTCTATATGGTGAAGATACCATCTACAAACGATCAGTAAATCAAACAGCCAGCTTTATTCACAAACAAGTTTTTTTCCAGAAAACTGGAGACATAAAAGACAAATTCATATTGATTTAAGGTACTCAAAATGGACATGACTACACATAAACTAAAATTGTGGAAAAATTCTGAAGAAAATCTTTTGGGAGAACCAACATTTATTCCTACACCTAATGGCAAAGCTGAAGATGATGGTAAGAAACTATTTATTAGATGATCGACTTCATGGCAGTGAAAGATTCATTACATTATGTAACACAATTTTGTTTCTGGGTAATGAGTGTTACTTTCTAATTCGTTATGCCTAAAAACTATGGACAATGATCATTATTTCTCTCAAACTTTGGTTTTGTGACCAGCACATTGGGTTGAATGTCTCATTTCAATAAAAAAAGGACGAACTTGCTTCTTGTTTTTATTCAAATTACATTAAAAAAATCATATGAACCAAAATGAAAATATACTTATTATATAATAGAATGATACAAAAAGCACCCACAAAGATTTAGAAGCGAGTTGTTTTACGACAGCTACGCGTAGAGCAAATCACTTTCACGAATAAGCCTCCAAATGTAGTCGTCTCCCAAAGTGATTTGCTATACAAGCGTAAATGCCGTAAAACAACTCACTTTTGAATTTATCAGGTTTCTTTATTGTATCAATGTATTATGTATTTGTACATTTTCATTTTGGTTCATAAGTTTTTTCCTAATTTTAATTGAAAAAAAAAGACTAAAATCCATCATTTTTTCATTGAAATGAGACATTTAACCCAATGTCCAAACCCAAACTTTGAGAGGAATAATATCCATTTTCTATAGTTTTTAGACTTAACGAATTGGGAAATAACACTCATTACCCAGAAACAAAAAAAAATGTTTGTTACATAATCCAACATGTGTGAATGTACATCTCTAATCTCATCTCTAATAAATAAATAAAAATAAATAAATAAATAAATAAATAAATATATCTAATATTATATTTTCCTAAACTGATAGTTGTCGTTTCCGGCGTATAAATCCACGCTAAAAATCCCGTGAAAAAACGGTAAATAGTAAAAAAGTAAACAAACAAAATGGTTACCAAAGCTTCGCATAAGAAAGAAAATCGCCCAGAAATAAACTTTATAGGCCATTTAGAATTTTAAACCATGTGGAAATGATGCATTAACTTGCCATCAAGACTCGACAATCATTATTTGGGACGAAGGTTCAACGATGGTTTAGATGTGTTTGTCGTATTTTATTCTACTTCGTTGGGATTCACCACTGCAAGTTGCGCTATGCGTATCCGCTGCGTTGTTTAATTATTTTGTGTAGCATGATTTTGTGAACCAGGAGGAGTCAATCCATCCACCTAATCGCATTGTTTTATGCGTTCGATTCCACGCGTGTTTTTTCACAAGCTTACAGCATCGAGTTACCATGGTTTTTGAATTCCATCATTCAAGCTTCAATCGTCATGTTTTATAGAAATTAAAATTGCAATTGAAATTAATTTATTATTTAATTAGATTTTTAAAAAAAAAACAAACTTTAAAAACGATGCTGCTTTTAACAGCAACGCGTTAGGGCTCAGCTAGTAATTAATTATTCTAATAGTGGCAGTGTCAGGCAGTAAGCATCGCACTATGTCCAAATTTGCGGTATAGTATATTTAAATTCACTGTATAAATGATGAGGTAGCAGTGTATGTATTACAGGCTTGTAGCCAGGATTTTGTTTCGGAAGGGGCTTTTTGTCTAACCAAACTTAAAAACACAATGGTAATTTGTTTTCAGGTTAAAAACACAAACAACCTAAAAGTCATAACTAAGCCATAAGTTATGTCTAAGTTAGTCATAACTAACAACGATTAACTGGTTTGCCTTCTTATTGCAGTTTACTATCTACAGTATTTTGAACTCAGTTTTTTTTTTAAATATGTATAATAAAAAAAGATATTTTAGATTTTGTTCCCCCCCCCTTGGCTACGTTCCTGATGTATAATGAATTTAATTTACATACCCAGTACTCAAACACGCAGTACAGAAAACAAAGATAAACTCTCATACCATTTCTTAAAAATGCAACATATAGGATAACTTAACTGTAGAAGAAATACATCTTGTCGTCCATGGGTGCTTCCACCAATTGCATTTTCCATAGACTTAATTCATTTACAGAGGGTTTCTACCTGCTTTGCAGAGTACTGTATATCGAGAGTTTTGAGCAGAATCTCCATCACCATCGCTGCTTTGAGGCCGTTTATATGGATGAATCGAAAAATGAGGATAGAATAGGGGTTTGGTCATCTAGGTAATTCTCCCATGCATTTCTTCTTTGTGGGAAAACCTCAACCTTGGTGCCCACATGTAATACCCAAGTGTTATGGTTCGTCATGTTCTGGTAGACTCATGAGCTTCTTCGTAGACGGTGTCTTTTGCCTTTCACTCTTCTGGAGGTGCTGAGGAACAATGTTTGTACCATCCGTCGTGTTTTCAGGTTTTCCAAGTTATCGGTTATCGGGTTATCGGTTTTCCAAGCTACTTATTGACCAACCCATTGTATGTTTCTGTGAACCAAGCGGTTCAGGTTGTATGTTTCTGTGGTTGCCATGCCACATGACAAGCCTTTGGACAGTCTCTCAGCACCTGATTACTACATTTATTATTATGGTAGGAGGCATGGGCTTAGCCAGCATTTTGGTCAGGGGTGGGCAAAGGATTATCTTCACACAAATTTTATTACCAGTACCACTTATTTTCATACAAGAAAGACTTATTAGGATACTAGCTATACAAAAGTCAGGCTTCACAGAATATACAGTAGATTGTAATGTGGTGATTATTTCTTTAATCTGTTGATTTTCATAATTTATTATTTTACTTCACCAAAATTTAGGGGTGGGCAAGTGCTCCTTTTTGCCCCATCCTGGCTATGCTCATGGTAGGAGGGGAAAGTGTGGGGATGTGTGTAGTCACATTTGTGACTAGGTGGATCTCTAGTTCTTATACTAAAAATTAGCTGTTATCAACTAAAAAGGGTGACAATTTTAATTTTATGACAGAAGTTAAAAACTGTTAATAGCATTACGGTAGGCCCTTGGTATCTACTGGGGTTTGGTTCCAAGAACTTCCGCTGCTACCAAATTTTGCAGATGCTCAAGTTTCTTATAAAAATCACATATTATTTTTCCATAGTATTTTCCTTTCATATAATTTAAATAATTTCTACAATGTAAATTTGATGTTTAAGAGGGAATAATGACGTTTTTTAATAAAACGTTTTTTACATATCAGCGCACATCATTAACTAATTGTGAGAGGCTACAGCAGGATATGACTTACCACTTCATTTGCGTGGATTCAGCATAGTGATCAACGCCGGTCAAATTGAAGTTTTGTTTTATGAAACTTTTCAAAATGTCGACCCCCCCCCATCTATATCGATTATTTTCGATCCACGGTTGCTCGAATCTGCGGATGCAAAATAAGGAGGGCCCACTGTATTTCATATTTCAAAAACAGAAATGTATGGTATCATTTCTGTTTTTTCTGTAATGTTTATCAACTATAAGAGGAGTAGTTGTTGAATGAATAATAAGTTTTGATTTACATTTTTTGTGTACATTCTAGTGGCTAACTTATATAGTATATACTGTTTTTGAATATCTCAATGTATTCTGCTTAACTTAACAGATTTTGTTGTTGTTTGTTTCAGTGTTCTGAGGGATGCGATCTATGGACAGATGCCATGTACATTCCATGTCAAGACTTATGTGTTAGTATTCTTATCATTTAATAATAATGCTTCTTGCAATCAGTTGATGAAGGGGCTTTTTAACTGAAGAAAAAGATTTGCAGATAATCCTAAGAAGCTGCAATTTAATACAATGGGCAAACTAAGATAAAGCGAAAAGAAAAAAATATAAAAGATGCGGGTCATCAAGATTAGCATTTTCTGATGACCACTGAAAAATGAAAATCAAAAACACTGCAAATTTTTTAATCTTTTATTTTCACAAAAAAATAGGCTTTTCAAATGTTATTTATTTTTAAAATATCATAGGCTTATATATACGTATACTGTATAAATGACAACCTTTAAGATAATATTTAAAATATTTTAGAATGGAACGAATCATCATGTAGCTGATAAAGTAAGTGAATCTTTTCACAACAAAGTTTTTATGTAATATAGCCTAGATTTTGTAATTATTTTGTAACATGCAAACAATAACACAAATTTTTATGTAAGAATACATTATTTTGATGATTGAACTTTTGTGACATTTAGGCTTTGTATTGCATGATGGGATGCCATTCTGCATTGAACGTTTATTTGAGTAAAGTGGAAGGTCTGTAAACATTTGTTGCATTTGAGATTCAATAAGGTGACCAGATTTTTTGACCCCCAATGCGGGACGTGGGGGGTAAGAAGTGAAACTTAATTGTTTAAAAATCATTGCAGATACTGATACTTTTTAAGTCAGTTTGTAAAGTTAAAATGTAAATTTTGGCTTTTTCATGTTTTTATTAAAAAAATAAATTTCTCTCTAAAAAATGTTGTCAAACTGGAATGATTGGGACAAATTGATGTTCCAAATTAATCCTAATTTACAGACAGAAGACCAAAATTTATGATTATCCTAGAAAATTTTAGATGTCTGGTCACCTTAAGATTTAACCATTTAGTATTGAGTCATAAGATGTGACATATCATAATGGCAATTTCTAAATACAGATGTGATTAAAGTACCAGCTGCCCCAGTTCTAGTCGCAGGATCACAAACTAATGTATCCATTACACTGAGGTGGCAATTTGATGCAACTCAATTTGAAAATGTATTTGGGTCTTCCATTCCAAACATCACCTACCTTGTACAATGGAAATATGATGCAGTATCTGGGGACTGGGAGTATTACCAACCAACTGTTACTTTGCGAAGAACAGAATGTCTTGTTACTGGCCTTCATCCGTATACAAAATATAAGGTAAATAAAATATATAAAATAGGCTTATCATATTTACGTCAATGATATTTTGTTAACTAAAAAAATTAAATGATATATTGAATATGCTTTCAGTTCAGAATAGCGTGGATTATTTTAAAACAACACAATCCTGTAATATCAGAAGAAAGTGTTGTGATTTCTACATTAGCTCACGGAGGTATGTGGTATACCTCATAGTTTTTCACAGTGTATAATAAATGCAGTGAAGTAACAGTGAAATTGCTTGTCTTCTGACTAAACGTCTGCCAAGCAGAGCAGCCTATAGACTCTTCTTATTTCTGTCTTCACTTGCCTATTATTTAATGACCAATTCTCCAGCTACATATTTGTACATGAATGTGTACTTTATTGTGCACTGATGATATCAAACTACTATATTTTGAAGGATTCAATGACTGAAATGTTAATCGATTATATTTTCAATTATGAATGAACTTTAGTTTGTTTGGGACAAGTATTTTATAAGTTTTGCTGATTGAAATTTTATGTTATATAACTGTATGTAAGAGCTCCTTGCTCATATCGGGCAATTTGCTTAATGATTTAGTCGTAGGAACAGAACTCTGTCTTTAAGTGAAGCGAGTCTATATAGTAATTTTTTCAACATTGATTCTCATTTTAACAATATCTATTTTCCTGCTTGCTTAACCATGGAATTCGGTTTTTTAATTTTCTTCACGCAATTTTCGACTGCGATTACTGTTCATGCACCCTTGTGTCACATCCTGTGCCTGTATCATGCAGAGTTTCCGTAAGTACGTACTTAAGTACAAGTACAAGTACTTTCTGAATAGGTACTTTAAAGTGCTTTAAAATACAAGT
>JAQIWH010007815.1:0-10961 GCA_034695005.1 Cryptops parisi | reverse complement strand
ACGGCACGAGTGGGAAGCGAACTCACCAACTAGAGTACCGGAGGTGGATACCCTAACCACTAGGCCACCGCGGGGCCTGTGTATACCCTAGAATCCTAGATTCAGATACAGGGGCTCCTCTACTAACGAACTTTCGACTTACGAACTTTCAGAGATACGAACAAACACAATCGTAAATACATTTTTGTTTTGTTTTGCTCCCATTTCCCTTTTTGCAACATCAAATTTTGTTCTGCACGTCAATTCCGCATAGTACGGAATCTGGCCGCTACTAACGCATGCGCAGCACTGTAGCGGCAGCATCCCAGTTGTTTGTAATAGCATGACATATTATACTAAAGTTTTAGTATAATATGTCATAGTAATAGCGTTGGCTCTTGGCAGTGAAACCATCTTAATGGGCACGAAGGTGGAGATTATTAAAAAATTCGATGCTGGAGAAAAAATGGTTAACGTAGCACGCTCTTACAAAATTAATCATTCTACAGTTGGAACAATATATAAAAACAAAAACAAAATTATGATTGATTATGGTTTATTAGCGACTCACGAACATTTCGAGATACGAACGACCGTCCGGAATGTAACTCTTTCGTTAGTAGAGGAGCTACTGTATACCAAGGATCTTACTGCCATTGGCCATACCCTTTGTAGGCATTGGTTATATAACCAATGCTTAACCTAACCTAACCTAATAGTGCGGTTGTCTTATAATGCGGGTCACAACAAACCGTCCGAAACCTTGCAGTATAACTGAGGAGCAATGTATTTAATGATGATACATCGGTAATCGTAGAAGCGAAGTCCCCATTTCAAGTTCATTCTTATTTTATCAATGACAAAGTTTCTCTGTTTAAAAGTGTTTTTAGCGTGAAAAAAGTATACAAAGTGTTTTTTAACTCGTGAAGCTTACAGTTACAATGAACTATCAACATATAAAAAACAGGTGTTGCTGACTGACTGACTCTGACTCATTAGCGTCCAGCTCAAACAATTTAACCGAGGAACGTGAAATTTGGAAGGTAAATTGTTTTAATGACGTAGGCACCTACAGAGAAAGAATTGTTGAAAAGTCTATCCCCGAGGAGGTGAAATCAGGAAATTCATGTTTTGCGTAAAAATTTTAGTGCAAGATTTTGTTTTGTCTAGTTATACTTTGCTTGTTATTGTGTCTTATTACTTAAATGTCACCTCGTATTTTGTACAATGCTTGTAAATTTGTTTGTATATAGTGTCCCCTTCGGATTGTTCCATTAAAATAATAATAACAACAACAACAATACATTGTATAAGTGTTGTGTGTACTGAATAATACATTTCAATACCAGATTTTGTATAGGGTCGGGCTAGGCAGCATGAGCTAAGCTAAGCAATGGAAGATGCACAGGGTGTTTCAGAGTTTCTATTGCAAACTTTTAGGCATATAGAAGGATCAAAAAAGAACAACTTTCTCCCGCAACAAATATTTTCGGGAAAAAGAACGTCTTGTCACGTCATACAGCCGCTCGAAACGCTGCCTATATTGTAATGGGATTGTAAGATTCGCTACCCACCCACACAACGTGTGTATTGCGGTGGAGTTCACCATACAGGTAGCATTTTGATATCTGTATCACGTAACGCGATATTTTCCAGGAACTTTTGGCATGGAAGAAATTTGCTTCTTTTGGACCCCCTACACGCCCTAATAAGAACTTTGAAACACCCTGTTTTTCAAAATAACAACAGTAGCCTACACACGAAAAAAAAGATAAGCCATTTACAATTCATTGAACATAAATCTCACTTTGTAAATATAATGCCGAATATAATGGATCAGAGATAAGATGCCGTGCGGAATATTTCCTTGGTCATGTTGTATCGTGTGATGCAGGCTTTCGAGCAGTACTTGGAAGAATGGGTCAGTGCATAGCAATATTATAGATTATATATCCATGGGTAGTGTCATCTTCAGAATTTTCGGGGACATTACGGCTTATGGGGTCCCAGGCAACTTATGAATAATATGGCAGGCAGCAACCTAGCATCAAACCATTAGAATTTTGGGATCCTTGATCACTGTCCAAACCAGATGCCCTACAATGTGTTGCCATAGCCAACAAAGAAAAGAAAGCCTGTCCATCGCGAGTTACTCTCATGCTATTATTGTCCGCAAGGCCATGAGTATTTTAGGAGGGGGTTACAGGGGAATTACAGCGCCATTGTGGGAAAAATGTGCAACACCACACCTTTATGAAAACTATGTCTGCGTAAACCAGACGTATAAAGCCGATTAACGTCGTACTAAAGTCGATTAACGTTGTTATCAAGTCGATTTTGTTGATGATGTGGTGTAATGTAGTGTAATGTTGCACATTTTCCCCACAATAGCGCTGTAATCACCCATGACCTGGCTCTAAGCTATGATGGACAGGCTTTCTTTTTCTTTGTTGGCTATGGTGTTGCTTATGGTAGGCACCTACCAGAAGCATTATATTCACGAAGTGAGCTTTTATGTGTAGAAGTGGGCACTGTTAATGCAAAAAATTAACTTTTTTTTACATCCGTTAACCAAAACATTAACTTCGTCAGCCCATTGATTTGTTAACAATGTAACGGAAGTGTTAATCTGTAAATTACGTTAAAAAAATGTTTTTTGCTTTAAAACTAAAACCACCCAAAACACCTAACAAATAACCTGAAAATGTAAAATAATTCTTTTTTGGGTTGTTTATGGAGCTTGTTAAGCTTTGGAACCCTAAACGTTTAAGGCTAAAACAATAAAATAAAAATCCTTACCTGTAACATTTGTATCATTGCCTTGTTGGATGTTCCGCTTGAACAATGTTTGAAATAGATTTTATCTCTGAACTGCAATAGAACAATTCATACAGTACTTTAGCACAAATATAATATTTTTCAATGCTGGATGTTAAGAAAACAAGTCACCTTTGAGACTACTAGTGGATTATATCCTGGCCAGTCAATACCAAGAAGAACATGATTGGTATTTAGACATTCGGGTTTTTGTTCCAGTGCTTCAGTAGTTGTTGGATGATAATTATGGAGTGCCTGCTTATAAGCAAAGGCTTCTAAAAACTAAAATAAATAAATAAACAAACAAACATTCTTTATTTGAATAAAGAATGTTTGTTGAAATAAGACAAACAAAACTAAAATATAACAAACATTATTTTTAAAACAACATACAATAACAACCAAATAATCTACAGTTATTTTGGTAGTCAAAATAACTGGAGACGAAAAGAGGCTACATCAATGTCACAATATATCGAGTACTACTGTAATCACCGAGTTTATGAAGACCAAGCCTGTTTACACGATATGAAGATCACACCCTCTGTCACATGCAATTTTTGGTGTGCGCAAGTCGAGTAATTTGTGAACTACTGTGATGTCAGCTTCTTGCCAAACCAAAACCAGGGTTTTAAAACTGCACAACTTAGGAAAGCTGCATTTTTAACTACCCCACCCTTGACTGGCCACACCAAACAATGAACGTGACAGGGGGCCCTTATAGTTTTACTTCAAATGCTGCTTTGGTCTTTACATTATCCTAATAATTCTCACTAAAGTTTGCATTAGTGCAGACATCATTAACCAAAATTTTACTTAATTTGATGATGCTTTACACGAGTAAAATCCAAGATCCAGTCATGTTAATACACTTGAGCCTCTTATAAAGTTTTGTTACTCCTGTAACAAAATTTCACATGACGAGCATTTACAAGAGTAATTTACTCGTATAATGAGCAAAACTCTGAAAATGAGCACCAATTAATGACGCAATAGAGACAAAAATTTGTAGTCAATTGTCATAAACTTATAATGACTGCATCTCTGCGCAAGTGTTTCTGAAGCAGTAGAGTTTACATTTATTTCAATGGATTAGTGAACTAATAATAAACATCTTCCCAAAGTGAGTGAAATAATAAAAATACCTCACTGTTGAAATTATAAGAAGAATTATATGAAAACGTGCGACCAGGATAAAAGTACAGTAGTGGCTTTTGTAAATCATATGGGATATCAACATTCACTGTGTGTATTGGTTTGAACCATTATCAGTCCGTTTTCAATATCATTATTTTATTATAAAAAGTTCATCAACAGGAATGCTCTAAGAATTTTTCATAAATTAAAGAGATTTTATAAGCCCAAATGTTATTCATACAACGAATTTTTCCCTTAACAAGGGTTGTTGTGCCTGCACCATTTGTTGTATGAGACTCAATTGTACTTTGGAGCTTCGATTTGTGAGTTAACAGATTAACAAAGTGAAACTACTACTCCTCAAGTGTACATCAATAGCATTGTTGAAACTTTTGATAGTTATAGCATAAGCTTGATTGCCTACTAGACTATTCACTTATAGTCTAGTAGGCAATTGTTATTTGTAGTCAGCCTACAGATAACAATTTCACATGCAACAGTATTGATTGAACTACAACGCAGCATCAGAAAAGGTAACAGGAAAACAGAAAACTTCTGAATTACAGTACTACTGTACATGTTACAATTTTCAACAACAACTTCCTCATTACTGACTGTGATAGCCTATCATCTGTCAGTACTATATTAAATGCAAATACAGAATATGACTATCAAAAATGCAAATTTTGTGTGACACTTACGTTAATTTTAGAAGTGATTAACTGATACAACCAAGAAAATGATCTAGTAGCTGACCATGTGGAGTAAGTCAATCTCGTCATTGGATGAATTCCCAAAAAACCGTTTATCTGAAAACCAAATTAATTAATTCATTGATAATGAATGAATTAATTCTAGTGTTTAAAATTTCCATCTACACATGTTTTCAAAAGATATGCACATTCAAAATTAATATGGAAAGTTTTACATTATTTTGAATTTATGCTGATATACAATATACAGTGGAACCCCGCTATTCGTACACAATGCATTCAAGGAGGCTGTTCGAACACGATTTGTGCGAATGGTAAATCAATTTTTTTCTTAAGAAATAATGTTAATTGGATTAATCCGTTCCAGACTCCTAATGTTGTTTATAGTAATATAGCTGTGTCTATAGTATAACCGGTACAGTATAGTAATACAGTACTTAATGCATAAAATCATACATAAAAACTATAAAACCATTAAACATACTGTAACAGTACTGTAATCTGTAAATGTACATGATGACATAAATGAAAGGTGGAGAGAAGGAGAAATCTTATTGTTTGGAAGGATGATCACCGTCCATAAAAACATCAGGTAATCCTTCAGGTGTTTTCTTTTTCTGGTTCTTTGCACTAAAAGATACTCGGGACTGGTTCGAATTCCGAGGTAACGCACGAAAAGCGAGTCGAAGATGGTTGGACAAATGCCGAGTAAGGATGGACGAATGGCGGGGTTCCACTGTTATCACAATACTGAAGGAAAAAAGTTAATGTCTACCTTTTTGTTCCATTCAGGGTTAGAAGCTAGAAGCATCATGCCAACAGTGTTACCTAATGACTGACCAACATAGTATATTTTAGATGCCTTTGTCACATTCAAGACTATATTCATCTGAGCAGGAAGATCATAGCGAGCAATTTCATCCCAGCTGAAATTATAATAAATTATATCAAAAGCACAAAAAAATGCTTTATAATTGTGGGTGCCTAAGTTACCAATCAAACCATCTTAAATGATCTTGTGTCAACTTACGTAAAATTCCAAAACTCCTTCTGATCAATTTTTAGACTCTTGTGATTAAATCCATATTCATTTCCTCTGGCATTACCAAGCCAAACATCAAATCCAGCATTCGATATTAAAAAAGCTGTAAAAAGAAGGAAAAGTAGAGGAAATATTATCTCTAATATCCTGGGAGCCCATATCTTCAAGCATAAGTTTAGTCGGAGTGTGTCTACCGTGTTTAGTGATTAATATTTCAGATGTGGTTAAATCCCAATATCAAATCCGCATAAAATTAACTGTTACTGTTTTCACCATTTTTAGCAATGATGATAACTGAGCCACGTCAGATTCAGTCACATCAGAAATAAATCCGATCTCTGACTAGATCCATGCTTCAAAATAAGGGGCCCTGGTATGACGCATTCAGTAGGCCTACCATAACAAGAGTAAGGTAAGCAGGGTACTCGCCCTGAGTGCAAAAAGGCAAGGATATAACGCAAAGCTTTCAATTCGGTGAAAAACTTATGATGTACTTATTAGGCCAGCTGCAAACGATTCAATGATATCCAATTGGTTGGTGATCATTGCAACAATATCCAGTGATCATCCAATTGACGATACTTTGTTCATCCAACCAAATTGGATAACATTGCATCGTTTGCAACTGGTCTTACACGTGCAATTTCACTGCAACATTGGGGAGGGGGCGTACATAGACAATTTTGCTTTGAGCTTAGAAATACCTAGCTACAGTGCTGAACACATTAAAAAGAAGTGTTTACTGGTCAAAATTTAAAACATGAAGTATACCTAAACTTATATTCAAGTCATCAATGAACATTCCTGAATCACAGCCAATGCCATGCATAAGGAACACTGTGCCCTTATTAGATTGCCACGACTGCTTTCCATTTGGAATTCTAAACATTTGTAAGATATAACCATCTTCAGTTTCAACGGTATAATTTTCTACCTTGTACCCATTGTGTATTATGGTTTCAGGCTGAAAATATACATAAAAAAAATAACTATATGTGTAATATCAGCATTAAGTCAACTGTTTCAAAACTGTTCATAAAACAAGTTGTTTAAAAATGAGTAAATCTAAATTCTTTAAAGAGTCGACTAATAGTGACACTTAAAACAACTTTGAATCGAACACAACTTAGTACTTTGGTTGTTGTAATTTTGTATGTCTAACAATATCAAAACGTTTGTTTGGTTAAGCATTGTTTCGAACATCTCGTTCATCACCCTATGACAAGCAAAGTTGCTTTATGCACACATGTGAACCAAGTTCTGTTGTTGAAAAGTTAAATCCATGTGAACAAGTTCTGTTGGTTAAAACACCAGAGCTCAACGCTCTCCGAAAATTTATTCATGATTTATATGAATAAATCATCGGTAACTAGGCTATTCTGGTGTTATGTAGTCTAAAGAACAGATGTAAGGAAAGTGAAAACCTTTGTTTGTATATTATAGATTATTAGTTATTATACGGTTTTCCTGCTGAGCACAACTAATGGAGCCCAGCATGGGAATGTCAGAGCCATTACTGTAGCTCATTGGTAATAGTAGCCATGGGCGAAGCCAGCATTTCGGTCAGGGAAGAGGACAAAAACGTTTGGTCACACAAATTTCATTATTATTTATTTCTACACAAATTTGCTGAATTTATTTTAACACAAAACAGACTCATTAGGGAGATATTGAGTTCTTTTTTTACTTTAATTGAAACAGCCAACATAGGGCCAATAACATTATAATATTAATAACGTTACAGAAAATGGCTGTATGTCTCCATTTACATATATTTACAAACAATTACATAGTACATACAATTACATTTACTGTAAATTTAATTGTATGTACAAATTATATGATACGAATATGGCAAATTTTTCTAGATATATGGCAAATTATTCGATGAAATCAATTCATGGAATACAAATCAACGTTAAAATCTGTAAATGATATACAGATAATTTTATTATTTGACCTTGCCAAAATCTAGGGGGGGGTGTTCCCCCTGCTTTCCCCTGGCTACGCCCATGATGGTAGCTACTTTTGTTTGCTGATTAAAGCATTGGCATATCCCCAGGTATTGTGATTAGCAGCTGAAACCTCCATCTTACAACAAAAGTAGGAACGTAGCAGCATGTTGGTAACATTTACATTCATTCAACTTGCAAGAAGTAAACGTTAAAAACCTAGGTTGCACTCACAAAGTAACCATAATTATTTTCATAGCCTTGCCTTGTCAATTAAAATCTATGGTATGTAAAAGTCAAACAAAATTTAAATGCCAAGCTGCCCGAAGGTTCTGGACTCAAACCTTTGCTTAAGGTCTGATTATAGGTTTCTCTTCCTCTTGGTGCTCTTAGAACATGCATGTTTTGCCTAATGGTTAATCTATTTTTGACTGCTGTGTTCTTCCTTTACATCATACGGTTGAAAACCATTGATGCATGGCAAATACGTTGGTGTCGTAAGATTTAATACTAGCCCTTCTCTCCCTGGCAGGAAGGTACCCTATGTTTATCAATTATCACAAAGAGAGGTAGGTAGTTTAACGAGGGCATCAACTGGCCTTACTGCTGTGTCATTTCGCTCTCAGACTTTATTAAAATCAGGAAATATAGAAGTGTAGTGTTGATGAAGATGGAATAGGGTTTTATAATGCAGGAGAAAACGGAAGAACCCCGAAAAAACCTGCTCCCGTGGTGTCAGACTCCAAACTGAATGCACATGGCACGAGTGGGAGGCGAACCCGTGCCACTGCCGCCAGAGATCAATGCTCTGATCACCAGGCCACCAAGGCCTCACAAAGAAAAACTCGTATACAAATCCCTCCATGATTAGAACAGAAACCAGTAATGATTGACTTGTGTGATGTTCTCATTGTGTGCTCTGAAAATTATCATATTCATCATGAATATGATCATTCTGTAAGTTTGGCTCCTGTCAGTCTAGTTAAAAATCAAAACTTATGATGTGTCGAAAAAATAGTTTCAGAATGCTTCAAAAAACTTACTAGGCTTCACACAATACAGTACTGTAGTACATTAAAAAAAGCATTAGTTTATTTATGACGAATTTTACACACAAGCCACGATCAAAGCTAAGCCATCGTTTAGGATTGTTTGTTGCAAGTCATAATATACAACTTACAAAAACTATCCTAATGCATCGTACCATACAAGATTATGTTGTAAATAAAATTTGGTATTTTAAAAAATCATTTTCTACGATCGAATACTCACTTCATATTGAAGATAAGCACATTTAGAATACATCACTTCACCAGCATTTATGAAAAATTAAAATCCAACCACCACAAATAAATTTTAAATACTCACTACGCTCATGTCGAGTTCTAGAATTTCAGTGTCTATAAATGGTGGCGGTGTCGTAGTTTCAGGTCTGTAGTATCGTATTGATATCACTGTTCGTAGCGTTAAAGCACCTAATACAAAAAGTATCGAGAAAGTAACCAGAAGACAGACTAGCAGAAACAATAAAATCTTGTTGTTTCTTATTTGGGTCCACCCTTCTTGTACCGACAAACGTGTGTATTTGATCATAATGAATTTCGTATCTCATTGAACTTATCAATCACATATGAAAAGCAGTACATATATGCAGGCCAATGCTAGAATGGAACATCTGCTATGACATATATTTCCTCGTTCACAATAGGTATTAAAAATACGACATCTGTGAGACAAAAAAAACAATACCAAAAAAAATTGTTGATGATTTTTTTCTTGCATCTCGGGGAGTCAAATTTTTAACTAAAGTAACAAATATATCATCTATTCTAAACTTTTAGTAACTTTTAATAACTCAATTTTTTAACTTTGTGAAGTTAAATTTTAAAGTTGAAGAATTGAGTTCTATTTACAGCTGCAATTAAATAACCAGTAAGCTAAAGTTTTGATTAATTTTGGATAGGCCTACTCAGATGGTGTTTGTAATGATGCCACACAATTTGTTTACATCTATTTTTATTACAACATATGAAAATTAATAGCGTGAGCAAGCATAAAATGATTTAGCAAATGTGGCTAGGTTCTGCACAAAAACTGTTAACAACAGAATAAAAAAATTGAAATAACACAGAGTAAATAGAGTAGAACTCTTTGTAGATTTAGGTTTCAGGCCTGCCAAAAAAGCAAAAATTAACAACAAGAGATCACGACCAACTGCATATGGAAGAGTAATAATAACATGCCTAAATTAGCCTATCTTACACTATAAAAAGATAAAAAGCTCTTTGTGAGTTCGTTATCGGCGTGCCATTGGCTGAAAACGTGTATCATCATAAGACGTCATATAACAAGGCATAACATGACACTCTTTGGCTAAAAACGTGCATCGTCATATGGCAAGGCATCACTGACATATCTTTTGGAACCCCGCCCCAAGGCGACCTTGCAAGAAAAGTGAGTCATTTTAAGTGGTTTTCATGTTGTTGTTGTAGGATTCATTATTGCTACATGTAATCGAATGTTGCGGAGCAACAAGTTTTTTTACCACCTAAGAATTGCACCGTCATTTTTGACGGACATACCGCTAGTATTGAATAGAAATGCATTTTTAAATTGTACACAGTGAAAACAAGCTAGGCCAGCTTGGAAGTAGAATGAGGCCATGACCCGAGAAGTGGACAGAGATGCTTACTTGCAAATCTGTATACATTACTACTAATGTTTGTTTTTTTTTTATACATTGTGAAGAATGAATGAGTATGATACGAAAGTGACGAATGTAGGAATGAATGAGTAATGATCAGGAGGTCGTTAAAGTCACTCAGAACCCTCCCCAGATCCCAACAATTAGCATAATTTAGACATTGCATCATGAAATAGTTTTTAATGGAACATGGATTTTTCACATTTCAAAAGGTTCAGAACCCCCATATAAATCCGTGTGGCGTGAAAGTAGTTCTTACAGTGCGTGGTCGGCCCGGCGTAGCAATCTTTCGTCGCGGATGAAGACGGGCGGCTGAGTCCAGTATGATATATGAAGTCCTCGTATAAACAACGAGTTAGAATTTCCACCCTAATAAAAGCGCGTAAATTGAAAACCGCATAAAATTACCAATTAACAAAAGATTGGCAATCGTTGCCAAAATCTTACTGAAATGTTCCGAGTCTGACACTACAGACTACAAGCCAGTAGACAAAGATTTGTAAGCGTTAAAAGTTATGTATGAATACCAATGAGTTATCAATACTGTATTTAAATGTAAATTAAAAAACAAAACCTTTTTTGTTTGTAACAAAATACAGATATATTAGTAAAGACAT
>JAQIWH010007814.1:0-10961 GCA_034695005.1 Cryptops parisi | reverse complement strand
ATTGCAGAGCTCAATGCTCGAATTTTGGCAGTGTTAAGAAGTGTATGAAGAGTCGGTATACGATGTTTAGAACAAAAAGCAGTAATAGACTGATATAGTGATAAACCAAAGAGGGTGCGTAAACATCGATTGTATGCCACCCTCAACTTAGCTAACTTAAATTTATGGGGGTAAATTTGTGGATGTGGGTTAACTACATTCATTATATGTGACAATTTACAAATATTTTATTATAAAGTGTGTCAAGCGGGGGACCTGAGAATTTTGCATAAATTAGGCGCTGTAAAAATGCTGTTCACAGAACGACATTTCTCGTAACGAGGAATGACCATAAACCAATTGAAGGACCTGGTGTAAAAGAGTGTTAAGTAACATTTTTACAATTTTGAGAAAACCTAGTTTAAAGATCTGAACTTGTCTTACTGTTTATGGGCAACTTTAAAATTTTTTGCACTAATAACTTTGCACATATTGTTGTTTTGCTCAAAATTGTCCGTTAGGAAGGTAGAATTTCACTTGACACATTCGAAAACGATTTTGACAAAAATGTTACTTGACACCCTTTCACACTAAACTCGTTGTATGATGTTAAACTGTATTTAAATATATAATAAAAAACTTTACCAGAAATGAAATGTCATAATATTAACATAAAATTAAAATATCTAAAAGTCATGTTTATAAATTCGTGCTTTCATTGCAGTTTCAATACTAGAAAAACGTTTGTCTCATCCATCAGATTGTCACTTAAACTGATGAAACTTTTGTCAACATTCATTGGTGATATACAGCGCCAGTGAAAGCTGAAAGCATTAAATGCCGGATTACCGAAAGTTTACTATATGCCAACTAAATCGAGAAAAAAACGAGAAAACAGGCATAACAACAGGCTCAACACTTAGGAATAACAAGTTCAATATTTATCAACAGAATATTTACTATTTAAAATATATCAAGATTCGCCATCCAAAGATTGGAATATCCAAAATAAAATAAAATAAAACGTCCTCGTCTTAATTATCTGTCCATGTTTCTACAAGACGACTTAACATCATGAATTTTTTTCTCCGCACAAAGTGAAAAAACAAACAAACAAACACACAAAGTAAGGTTATTTGCACCGAGAAATACTGAGAACAGTAACAGTAGTTCTTCGTTTCTTCCAGAGGGTTTTTGGGTAAACTAAAAAGTTGGTAAGAAGGAATAAGATGACGAAAAAGAAGCAAAAAAACTCCACCCCCACAAGAGGGCAGAACAAAGAAGAGTAAGGGACGATAGAAATAAGACGGGGGTAAATGAATGGCATTGTTTATTCTGCCAGCAGTTCGCCACTCGAAAACAGACCAGGGGGTGCGCTTTGTCTCTCCCCCTCCCCTCTATCTCAATCTACTTGAAAACTCCTCCTTTTTAGATAGAGAACTCGGCAAAGTGAGTGGTAGTAGACAAAAGAAGAACACCACCAACGGAGACAAAATGAAAAAGAACAACAAGAAAAAAATATGAATAAGAGTGGGAAGAAGAGAAGAAATTATCCGATGATATACAAAAGAAAAAGAAGAAGAAGAAGAAAAAGCACACGAAACAAAGAATATGAACAAAAAAAAATTGAAAAGAAAAAACAAAAAACAAACAAAGAATATCTGGAGTGATCATGAAGAGGATTGTTGTCATAAACGTAAACACGGAAATGAGAAAGAAACTCCCGAGTAGGTATGTCCTCGAAAAATAACGTTCTTATCTCTTTCTTCTTTTTTATCTCGAAATATGTTTGTTTTTTTTCGTCTTAAATCTATCCTTCATTAGATTCTCCAAATAAACTCCATCTTCATTTTTTTTTTAAATAAACAAAAAATTGATTTTCTGAGAGTATGTCTCTTATAAATTTAATTGTTTGAAACTTTATAATGCATGTAAGTTTAAAAGATACAACATAAACAACATGAATAATGTATAAAGTTTAGAATTAATATTATATTTTAATTGAAAAGCTTGATGTAAAATGGTGTTAAGTAAAAATGTCATGTCATGTCAAAATGCATGCAATTCAAAAAGACACCCATTGTGACTACAATTATGAACATATGGTTTCAGAACATTGAGCTTCACATAGTAAAAACAATAAATCAATACAACTGAGACTGGCCAGCAAGAAATAGTGCAGTTATTGATACAACGAAAGATTGCAATTACGTGAGCCTCAAACAAAAGTAACATTCGCCATAAAGGACGCTTACCTGTATTCATTATGTGTAGCCAAGATGCTCGTAAAACAGTTTAACAATATACGTAATTTACATCAATAAATATATAAATACGTTTATACAATTCTGTTAGCCTAACCCGTGAAAGAGCTAAGTATATATGTTATTTCTAATAATAAAAGACACGGCTCCTCCTCACCAATTATGGAAGCGCCACCATGTGTGAAAATGCCGAAATCGAAACTCTAACTGCAACAAATATTGCGAAGCGATATGAATGAAAATAATAAATAACTGCGATTGTTTCGAATCAACATGAGTTAATACAATGAATTGCAGTAATGAAAACGAAAAACCTTTTCCGCCTTTTTCAATGGGCTATTCTAGTTGGGCTATGCTTGGACTAACATTATCTAATGTTAGTCCAATGGTAGTCCAAGGGCTATGTAAATGGGCTATTGTAGTGGCTAATGTACACGTGGCTAATTTACAACTAACTAGTGTAAATTATACCATAATTTGAGATGGAGAGGTAGTACAATTTTAATAACATTAATTTATTTATTTTATTTTATTTAATTTTATTTTATTTTTAATCCACCAGTCCCATGGGATCACACTATATACACAATTGTAAATTCATGTTGAATGATAAAACAATTTGTTTGAGAAAACAGAAAATATTTATGGTTAATGACAGTATCTCAAACAAACTACCTATATATACATGTCTTTAAAACAATCCTTAACACGTCGGTTTTTCCTTAAAACCCCATTTCTACACATACAGTATTTATTGATTTCACAGTTCAGGTTCTATCGCAAAACATTTTGATCTTTCTTTTTCCTACTTAAAAAGGGTCTAATCGCAATGACTCTTGTTAACAAGAAAATTCGATAAACATAGCTACTTGGCTCTAAGTTTTTTTGTTTTTTTTTGCCTTGTTTGTCTTGTTTGGCATATATATATCTTTCCAAAACTGTTTTCCACCAAGAACGATTAAATCGCGGTTCGAGGGAATGTACCCCCCCCCCCCCCAAAAAAAAAAAATTAAGAATAGAAAAAAAACAAAAATTGGAATAAAAAGAGCCAAACGGGTTGAAATAGATCTAATTAACCGTTGTTCGCTCCATTGAATACATTCTTGAAAAAAGAAGAAGAAAAAAATAAAGAAGGGGGATAGAGAAAAACCGGAGAAATAACACGAGAACAGAATGATGGGAAGGGTTCCTTTTTGTTTTTTTTTTTATAAAAGAAAAGGAATTCGTTTTGCCTCCCACGCAAGCGCATTTATCATGAGCAAAAAAATAAAATAAAATAAAAAATAGGAGGTTACGGAACCCCCTTATTTAAAGGATGCAGCCTTCGATTATTTTTTCTTTTTTTCCGATCCATATAATTTGATAAATGGTTCGATTCCGACTCATTCGTGTTTTGCCTTTTTTCCATCGTTCATTTGTCACGATAAAAATAACTGACGGGTTAATAGATTACAATTTTCTTATTCACCCCCCCCCCTCTCTTCTTTTAAGATAACTTTTTTTTGGTTCACAGAATAATTCAATTAAACCGATTCATCTCATTATGTTTAGGATATAAACATGTCACTAACTGTTTTACATACGTGTTTTAATTTGTATAAAATGCCCAAGTTTTGGTGATATTATTAAAATTCAAAATGTTAATAGATAAACCAACCGCGTCTCTTTGGTGACTATTTTTTTTATTTTATTTGAGAAATATTAATAATAAATTCCAAGCAATACTATTGATTTTGTAAACACTAAGAAACAATTGCAATAAAGATGAACAACATTTGCCATGAAGGACGTTTACCTGTATTCATTATGTGTAGTCAAGATACCCGTGATACAGCACAACAGTATAGTTTTTATCAATAAATATCTAAATACATTTGTAGAGTTCTGTTTATTTAGGATATGAATTAAAATGGGGGTTGAGTCAAGTCCACTTCCCCGTTCTGACCCCTGGAAAACGAACACCTGTACCAACTGGTTCAGGTGGATGGCCAACGGTGAGTCATTTATCGTGACACGACCAAATATTATGAAAACAAAGCATATGGCAAATGAAATGTGTTAGACAAACATTGTTTGCAAATGAGGGTCCTTTCTAATGGTGCTATTTTTATTGACCTTGAAATCAATTTGTACCAACATCCTATTGTTAAATTTTAAACAATGCGTTGTACATATTAAGTCATATTTAGAAAGTTGTAGTCCGTTTAGTCAAAATCCACATTTGTTTAATTGGTTTAAAACAATGCAACGAATGCAATGAAATAAAAAATTGATACAACAATAGACAGTAAAATGCACCCTGCCCCTACAACAGCTTCTCTGCAAGTTACCAATGTTATTCGATAAAGTTATTTAAGTTGTTGCATGTTTAATTTAAATACGAATTTAAAAGTTGCATATAACTATGAGCTTAAATAACCCCCGCTGAATAGCATGGGTGACTTGCATAAAAGGGGCTGGGTGCAAATTTCATAAATAATTGAATAATTTCATGTAATTGGGCTAGTCATTATCTACTTCACAAGTGGCGCAATCGTAAAAGCACCGCCTTTGGCTTCCCTGCACAACGCCTTCTCACAACACAATAGTAGATCGATCCACAATAGAACAAAATTGAAACCAATTCACAAAACCTACAACTTCGTTATACTTTTACACCTGATTCAACACCAAGTCACACAATTGTTTCGTCATTATAACCATTAAAAAAAAAGAGACTATGGGTCGCATATTCATTTAATAAACCTAGCACGACAGGCGTACTTGATTCAACCTCAATATAACTAAACTTTAGACAAATGATGAAGCATTCTTCACCAATTTGACAAATTTTTTTTTACCACCATTTTCTCGGAATGACCATTTTTTTCTTCATCACAAAAAACAAGATTTGTTAATCTGAAACGTAATGTCATAAAAACGTGAGTTTGATACCTCGTAGAAATATAACATTGAGCTACTAAAATAAACAAAACATTAGCTCCTATATAACAGACAATAAAGTATGTGTGGTTTATTCGTAATAAAGTAATTTTGGTGGTCTATTCGTTCTCTGATTGGTGTTTTTCAGGTGATTTGAATCAGGCAACATGAGTTGAAACGATGAACTGCATAATGACCAAATCATACGTTGCCCGTCAACAGTGACTATAAGGGGGGGGGTCATTTTAGTTCCTCTCATTACACAACTAGTAAATTTAATAATTGAAAGACTAAAAGGCAATATAATGATAAGCCATGTGGCTTATCATTATATTGCTCGTAGTCCTTCAATTGATCAATATTTTTAGAACGTGTTCACCAACTATTCTCGCATTTTAAAATACTATGCAAAAAAAAAAAACATTATGATAAAAACAACAATTTTGAAATTCTGATGTTTCCGGTCCAAGCACTGAGTTGGTTATTGTCACACATTCTCAACGTGATAAATTGAAATTAGCCCATCATCAATTTGAAGAGCTTATTTCCAAAACGTTTTATCTCAATTTTAATCATTTTTTGAGATAAGAGGCTCTGACAACTATCTGTGCATCGCTGATTTCAAATATTGTTATTTTCAAGAATCAAAACTTAATATTTCCTACTGAAAAGCACTCTTAAAAACCACGTTTATATGCAAAGTCTATGGTCGAATGAATAAAAAAAAACTGTTTCCCAAAAAATTGTATTTTTTGGGTTTAAGACGTCTTGGAAATAAGCTCTTCAATTACATCACTATAAGAATACTGATTATTGTAATTCTCACAAATCAAACGTGAAGGTCATATTTTGTTAAAATAACTTAATAGTAAGTCCATGTTATAAACAGGCGAATATCCTGTTTACAGACGAGTCTAGCTAGAGGTTTAGTACCCATCCCAAAGTACGCACAAGCCGGAAACTACGACACTGATCTGCCACCGGTTAACCGATAAGCGACCAAAGAGACTTTGGCATCCAACTCAGGTGAAACACACGCGGTTTGAATTATTCCAAAGTTCCACCAGATCCCTCGAGGCGACCGATAGGATAGTCGGAAAGCAGCCATAATAGAGATGGCCGACGAATCTGCCTACCAAAAGCCAAGCCGTGTCGAGGCTTCCAAGTGAAAGACGACGGCTTGACATCATCGAATGTGATAAGCCATCCAAGCTTTAAACTTAAAAGGTTACAGAGCGTGCACGTTACTTTTTATCGATGAGAAACTGTTTTGAGATTTTGTGATGGTCCTCCGAAGTATCGTTAATTGAACGATAAAAATGACTTTTCAGTGGATTTATGCAGAGCGAGCGAATGATAAAAGAAAAACGAATTTCGGTTTTGAAACCCTAACATTTTTTTTGTGACGTCACAAAACAATAATAAATTTCCACTTTAATGACGAAGATGCAAATAAGTTTTAAGTGCAGTTTCGATTCCTTAGAAACCAGATGAATATCGAATCGGTTTCAAGCACCAATGAGATTTCACGAACCATCCGATGTTACCTTACGCATCAACATTCTCGTCTCGTTTCTATGACAACGATTGTTTGGCTCACGAAACATGGCGGTATTTTAGGATCAAACGTTATACGCGGCTGATTCAATAACAAAAGAACAATCTTGGAACGCATTCCTAGTTCTTGAACTCTTTTTCCTTATTGAAATCGTTAATAGTTGAGAATCTGTCTTTGTCTCACAATTGACGAAGTATTACAATTACCATTGAATTTGATATACTCTCAACGTTTTCAAAGACGAGACTAGAACGACAAAACGTGAGAAATCTATGTCCATTGTGTGAAATCCATGTCTACCTACCCTACCATTCACTGGCACTATCCAATTATTATAATCATGGATTATGTTATCAATCGGCTATTGTTATCATTGTCAGTCGATCCCAATACACTGTTTAATGTTTTACTTTTATCGTTCAATGTTACAAGAGTACTGTTACAGCCAGATATTGTTATCAAAAGATATTGGTCCCAAAGTGATCACAATAACCGGATTCCACCGTATCAAGAAAACTATGGTTTTGGGAACTATATTCGGTTCAACATCCATCCAACGAAAATTTTTGAAATGGTAGCAGAGGATCTGGGAGGGTGTTAGAGGTAAAATTTCTTTCTCAACAGGGAATAAAAAAAAGTGGGGAGAGTGAAAGAAACAGAGCAGAAAGATAGTGCGGGGTTCGGTCTGTGTGAGTTGGTGTTCGAAGTGATTAACAATGGCAATCTCCTCCCACGCACTCACTAATTGGCTCACTTGGCTCAGTGTACGTGCGACGCATCCCCATCGTGGCGTTTCCTCCATTGCAGATCGTGGCCAATGACGCTAACGAGGTCGTCATCTAACCCTTTCCTTCCTACTACTAAAAGTCACACTATCCTCCCCCCCCCACCATTTTCCTCCCGCGCACTGCTTTCCACAAGCAGGCGTTGTCGTCAAAGTTCAACCTTCGCTCGTTCGGGGGCGTCCTCGACTCAAGGTAATTAGACATTAAAGGGCGATACGAGTCACACCCAGTTTATAAACTCCTCCTCCTTTACTTCCATTAAGATGATGAGGATACAATATAGCCCGACACTTTTCATCCAAGTTTACATAGTCTGCTCGAAAGTCTAACCTCGTTGTACGACCATCCTTCAATCACATCATTTGGCTTGTCATCCATCAACAAGATGGCCGAACAACCCCACTTAGCGTCATCATTAAAAGTTAGCCAAACGACACTCTCGTTGTCCTAACGTTTGGTGGGCTTGACCACGACGAGACTTTGCGAAGATATTCCATCACGATAGACATTTCCAACCGCAAAATTACTCTTACAATTCGATGTTCACGGATCTTACAGAAAACAGAACCAAAGTGACTATCCGTGTTGGTACGAAAGAAACCAGAACAATCCATATCGTGAACACTTGGGACACTTTTAATTCGTAATAGGCGTCCCGACCAAAATTTATAACACGCTCTGAATTAGTTAAAACAGAGTTTGAAGACGAGAAAAATAATCTACGGGGTTATATCATAAAGAAATGTTCTTTCACAAAAAATAATAATAATGATAATAATAAATAATGATGTATAAAGAAAAGCTCACGGAACTTCCATTAGAACTGATTTCAGCCTCGTTGAAAACTTCATGATTCTTATGGCAAACCAACTTACCTGTAAATGGAAGAAAGAAAAAATGTTACAAAATTATTTACGAAATAATCTGAAATCAAAAACAAACAGTAAATTCATTTAAAAAAAAGCATGGTAACCAAACAAATCTTTTCTGTCCTCTTGAATGTTATTAATTGTGGAACGTCTATTGTTTTTTTCTTTCTATTTCACTATCGGAAGTGATCGATTTTTCAGCAACGTAATGCGCACCATAGATTAACTATTGATCAAGTCGAGAAGGCGAATGTAATGTTGACAACTTGATGTTTCATTTAACGAAGCACTCCAAATACATCAACAATTCATCAACGGTGCGTCCTGTTGCTACTTCCATCTTCCACAAAACAAAATTGCCCTTTTTATTTCGTTCTAGTTTTCTCACGTCCAATCACCTTTTTCTATGTTTCTCTCCAGAAACACACTTCGATTAAACTATGGCTCGATAAAAAACTATACCCCACTTTTAAAGTCACGCAGAATGTAACGCAAACGACAAAATGACATATTTTGACATTTTTTGACAAAATGCATACTATAATAATAAAATACCTAACATTTATAGAAAGTGAGATTTAAGTACAATTTCATGGGAATAATATATGAAGACGTATAAGGCGTGTAGGAGTGTAATGCCGGATACAGATACACCCTAATTGGCTACGCTGTTTAGAACGGAAATACGAGAGAGCGTGTCAAACGCTTTAGCGATGCCAAAAGTATCCGTTTGCCAGTCGGTCTATGATGAAGTATGTTTATTATTGCAGTTGAAATTGTATTTCTTATGATATTTTGTTCCTAAGGAACGTATTAATGAAAATCAAATCAAATCAAGAAATCATGAATAACCCTTTATAAACAAATACATTATAAAATAAGCTTTATATATTGTCATATATAAGTTTAATACTGTATATACAGTACATATATAATGCAAAAAATCTATTTCTTTGATTTTCTGCACGTTTCAATTTATGATTCATGAAAATTTAACGTTATGCGATAGTTGAGTAATTAAAAATTTCATTTATCCAAGTTTTGAGCGATTCCATCTTTGATTTTCTGCAAATTTCGATTTATTTTACTTATTTATATATGCGATTTTTTTTACGTTGGACTTATGCTGTTTCTTGATGTATGCGAAGAACGTATGTCGTTCTCGTTTTATGCGGGTTTTGTTTTTTCTTTGTTGGTACAATGGACTATACAATATATTCTCATATAAATGATTGTACAGTGTAGATGGAAGTATACGAGTACATTCAATTCCCAGCTAGCTCACTCACAACTAACTCACAAACTCAAGCTAATATAAAGAGTATAAACAAGGGCATTAAGTATGCTACAATGGTTGGTTACTTTGTTTACCTGGTGTCATCGTGTGACTAAAAATGTTAATTTGGAATAATAATAATAATTAGTTAAGTAAAGCAGGTTTTATCTTTTCGTTTGCATTTGTCGACGTGTAAAAATCGTTGATTTATTTGGCGGCAGATACCTTTTCGCTCGGTTCACCATATAATAATAATAAACTTAAAACCTTGGTTTTTCATTTTTCGTTGCGGAAGAAAAAAACGACAGATAAAATCGTGCGGTTTCCTTTTAATTTTTCTTCTTTTTTTATTGTTGTTTTAATTTTGCCAAAGAAAACTCGAATAGAAAACGCAAACTCTGATAACGATAATTATGAAACGGAAAAGATTATTCTTCTTTTTTTTATGTATATCATCATCATCATCAAATGGAATTTAAAATTAAAATAAAATAACCGCAACTTCTTTGAAAATTTGTTTTCTTACTCAGTCTCAAATTCATGTTTTCAGCGAGAATTTGATTGCATTATTTTTCTTTTTGATGTATCGTATCACTGCGATAATTGGAACGAATCGAAATTAAATTTTAAACTAATTAATCGTACAGTCATCTAACATAATTTATTCGTTGTGTGCCTTCCAAAAACGTATTTTGATTGCAGACCACATACATACAAATAAATACATAATTATATTTTTCTATGAGCCAACTACTGTTCTCATTTGGCTTGCGGGCCAGTCTTTTCAATGAAAATGCAGGTGGTTTATCAGACCGATTGTTCGTTTTCGTCTCTTCGTCTTCCGCACCGGCCCCCTCACTTTTCTTTAATTTACTTTTTTTTTAAGAAGGGGGTTTCTTTTTTTTTTGGGCGATAATAAGATAGGAAAGCTTTGATTGGATTGCTAATGAAGCTGATTTGGTAATGAATCATTTTTTAATTAACCGAGACGAGGTTGATCATGTCGGAATGAATGTGTGCGCAGGTTGCCAATGTCATCGTTTTCCTATTCATCATCAAAACCTTTCGAAAACTCTTTTCAGCAAATTGTTTTTTTACGATTAATCATTTGTTTGCGAGTTAATTAACGAACACCCATTACTTCGCTTTTTTGTGTGTAAAATTTTTATTTTAAAAAAGTTGGCTTTCTGCGCATTGTTTGTTTTCACTGACAACGAAATTTTTTATTTGCTTCTGTAAATATACGCGTGAATCTATATTATTTTTTTATTGAATATACATGCACAGTATAAAAACTGAACAGAAAAT
>JAQIWH010007813.1:0-10962 GCA_034695005.1 Cryptops parisi | reverse complement strand
TATCCAATGTCACTCGATAGACTAAGACGAATCCATAGACACCTCATTCATCAAAATCCACAGAGTTGTTTTGTTTTTGTATGTAGAAACTCACAACTTGCTCACAAGTCAAACTATTATAAAGCCTGTAAAAACAATATCTTTTGCATCCAATGCAGAAAACATTGCAAAACCAAAACAATGAAACCCATTAAGAAACCCTGGTGTCGAAATAAGAAATAATTTTATAATAAAATCATTAGTACCTGACATTCCGTTTGGAAGGGTTGTATGTTTGTCATTGACACCGTCCGGTGAGTGCTGGCCGATCGACGTTGGAGAAGACTGTTGACGAGGACTCTCGGAATGACTGTCCGTGGAAGGTGCGGGACTGAGCGTCACCGTGCTCTCGACTCCGCTCGTGCTCGGAGATACCTGCGACCGCGGTTGATGCAACACGTGCCCGAGATTGTGGTAATCGCTACTGATCACAGGCCAGGCAGGACCCTCTGAATTGCGCACTATATCTGAAAGCAACATTTACTGTAGTTCCATTCTCTCGCTTGAAAAAAATAAACAACTTACATACAAGACTAAAGAGATTGAAAACTGACCTGTATTTGAAATGTTACCATTTGCATAATCAAAAAGACGAAGATGTGGAGGGCAGTGATGGTTGGTTACCGTAGCTATAAAGTAATCCAAAAAAATATATTCTTTTAGTATTCAATAACCATATAAAAAAATTGCAATATTAATACTTGAGAATCGTTTCTAAATAATTGAAAAAAAAAAAGTTTACCTTCTTTCAACAATATCTGTATGACATTATACAGAATATCACCAGCTCGTGGGGCTCTTTCGACAAAATCCGATCGAAGTAAAAGACACAGGGCTTTGCCTACAAAAAAAATAAACAAAAATTGTACATATAGATAAAAAAACCTCTTATGTATACAGTCACTTTAGCATATAATTTACCGAACAAACACATCATTTAAAAACAATGAAAACTTCAAATGTAATCGATAGAATATGTAAACACAGTTTTCATTCCAATTCATTTGAATATTATTATGAAAACAATGTCATCAAAAACATAACAAAATTTGTGTTTTGTAATTAGAATGCGCTTAAAAACCAAAACAAATCTTCAACAACTAACTATGAAGTTATATTAAAGAAACAAATTAGGAGAAAATAAAAAAAAGATATGCCTAACTTATAATTTCACGATTTATAAATAACCATGTAAAGTCATTGTAAACGTTGTAGTAACAAAAAAAAATTTTAATATTATTTTATTTGAAAATTTCTTATATATAATGTAGCTAAATTTTTTATTTAATTTCTTATATACAATATGCAATTAGTTTGGTCCTCAATTTATGTGATACATTGTGCAAAACGTTGCATAAATTGCACAAATTTAACATAGACCAACTCCATTTTGAAGTCAAAATCGCAAATAACCAACTCGCATATAATGAACTAGCATGAAAATCAAGGAATCCCTCTACATTTTTACAGCTAGGCTTATAGCTTATGGGTTAAATAAATTGGATTAAATAGTGAAAAAAAAAACAGCAGAATATCAATTTTGGCATTTTTTTAGAGAAAATTTTAATTAAACTAACCTTAACTAGAAAATCTAAATAGTTGTATAAGTATAACAAATTGTTATTTCACACTTTGCCAAAAGATGCTAAGGATTCGGACCTTTCCTGTTTTGGGTCTACCAGCAGTTCAGTGCTACTTGTTTGTAATTGGTTATGGGTTTGTTTTGCAGGTCAAGTTAAAGAATAAAACAAAAAACATGATTCGTTTTTTTTTCATCACCTAACCTGCTAAACAAACTCATAACCAAGTACAAGCAGGTAGCACAGAACTGCTGGCGGGCCCAAAACAGAAAAGGTCCAAGGATTCTATACATTGCTGTGTCAAAAAATCCGATCCATGGTTTAAAAATGCCTTCATTTTTAATTACATTTTATTTTGTATAAATGTTTCTCAATTTACTAACCCCCCCCCCCCACCTCAAAGTCAGTACCAGGCTCCTTACCACCACCACCAAAAAAATAACAGAACCAAACACCTTTAGAATTTAACTATCTTCAAAAGTATGGTCGTAACGACGGTGATAACGTCCACGTGCATCCTCATTTACACTAACAATAAGAAAACCTTTTTTTTTTAACATGATAGGTTTTTTTTTTCGGCAAATAAATTCCAACCGGATCTGGAATCGGATCCAACTTCAGGATATAGTTCCCCCACCATCCCCTTCGATTCTGGTTCAGCAGTAATATGAGCGAATGGGTGACGTCATTCTGGATGTTTGCTACATCCTGAAGACATTCCATTTTCTGTATATTTTATATATGTTTTTTTTCTTATATTTTTTCTTTAAAACAGTCACTCTCCCCTGATAGACCATAAGGACCGTGCCAAATTTTCACCAAAAAATTACCAACAGCCACTTTTCAGAACTAAAGTGAAAATAACTTAACAGTAATATATATTTTCATTTCCACGTATTATTAATAAGTATTAACACCCACAACTATGCATATTTTTTCCCAGCAATAGTTGAAATTCATGCGTTCTCTAGAATACCTAACCACTTTTGGCAAAGTACGAAATAGCATCTTGTATGCAGCTCTTTAAGTTAGTTAAGATTAGTTGAGGTTAGTTTACAACATATTAATTTTCACTTATTGTTAATATCCAATAGAACATGCAAAACTATGCATATCCCTCCCCCCTCCTGCAATGTATAAAATCCACGCATTCTATAGAATAACTAGCCACTTCTGGCAAAGCATGAATTAATATCTTGTATACAACTGTTTAGGTTAGTTTACAAAAAATTCTCAAAAAAAGAACAAAGTCCAAATTTAGGCCTAGATTTTAACCGAAATTCCTGCTTAAAGTAACTATTTCAATTTCATACATTGACTGAACCACGCTTGGCATTCTATAGAATACCTGGATTCCATACATTGCCGGTAACATACATGAAAAAATCGGACTAATTAAAAAAAAGTGCATAACAAAAGATAACCCTGATGCAAGAACACAACAACATTCGACCATAAAAAAAAGATCGCATAACAAGGAAAACAAATCACATATTAAAAAATAAATAAATAAAGCAAATTCCTGACTACGAGGTAAAAACCATTGCATGATGATGTGATTAATGAATCGCATTCATTTTTTCCTCTTTTATACACCTTCAATTTCTCTCTCTATCCGTTGTGAAGAGACCGGAAAGTATTTTAATAATAACCTTCAGATGTAAAAATGAAATCACGAGAGTTTGTCATATTATTTTGATACGCTCCATTACATTTGCTTAAATAAAAATGAAAATGACAATGGCTTATAGTCAACAAAAGATGACGGAACTTAGTTGTCATAATGTTCACTTCCGTCCGGGAAAATCGGATCTGAGCCCACATCTGGGTGTCATCTTCCTTTTACTTTTGAATTTTTATGAGTTTATGAACAAAGAGGAAAAATCCGCATTACGACATTTCTTTCTTTTTTTTTTTTTTTTGAAAACAAATCAAAAGTTGTGAAATGTAAAGAATTGGCAACAATTCGAATTCTATTTTTTATCAATTCAGTACACTGAAATCCGGTTATTATGATCACTTTAATCAGTCCGATAGTTAGATTATCTGTATAGTGCTTTGGTAGGAATAACCGGCTGTTTGCATTAAACAGTGTGTTGGGTGGGACCGAATGATGATGATGATAACAATAGCCGATTGATAACATTATCCGTGATTATAATAACCGGATTCCACTGTACTAATAACGTTACTGCTTCATCTAAACTAAACTACTAACTGATCCTAAACTCGGTTTCGATCACTTTATTAAAAAAAAATACAGAAAGTTTCTCAGTTATGCGAGTTTCGAGTTCTGTAATAGGTGGTGAAATGAAAAAATGCTCGTTATAGGAAAGAAAAAGTTCACCATTATGCGATTTTGCATAGTGGAGTTCCTATGAAGCAAGTTCTTTGTATGCGATTTTGCCAATAGGTGTTGAAAAACGTTTTAAATGCTCCTGGAGAACAAATTTCTCCATTATGCGATTTGGCATAGTGATGTACGAATGACATGAACGCTAACATTTTTGTCACTTAATGGAAATTCTATACATGCGATTTTCGATTTATGTAAAGTTTTTATATGCGATTTAATTTGACATGTGACAAAGACATCCTCCCAGATGCTCGTTATAAAGCAAGAAAATTTCCTTGTTATGCGATTTTCGATTTATTTCAGATCCTTATATGCGATTTTGCCAATATGTCACGAGACAAATCCTACCAGATGTTTCATTATACGTGAGAAAGTTTATTATGCGATTCTGTGCGTTGGTGCGAGAGTGACTCTGAACCCAGAATTTCAGTACAGAACGATTTTCAAGCTATGCGAGATTCCTGTGGAACACAACGCTCGCAACAAATCGAGAACCTCCGCTACAATGACAGCAATGAAGCAATTACATTCAAACGATTTTTATACAGGGTGAAACGATCAACACACCATCTCTATATAATAATTGGCAACAATGGCTGCCCTCGTCACAATGTTTCCATGACAACGCATAGCTATTGTTTCAACAACCACTGGCAAAGCAGCAAACCTATTAACTCAATAGTTATTGGTTGATCAGCATCACATGATACTCAACCAGGAAAATTTCACCGTCATTAATCGACGGGTTTACTTCTAGTATAAAATAATTTACAGAACATGGTGAACAAAATGTAGTATTAGTGTAGTGTAGTAGTATTAGTACATATTCAACTTATTACCCCTGTAGATAAAACGGTGTTGTATAACGGTTCCAAGGTTACGACCATAGTGTCGTTCTTAATTTCAAAATAAAGTAAATAAATAAATATGAATTTAATTACCATTCAAAGCAAACTGAGCGCAGTCAATGGAAGGTAAATCGAACTCTTCCTGACACCATTCCAACCAAGTTTGCACGTTCTGTCTTGTCCACGATTTCGGATCACGAGCTATACAGAAAAAAAAACACATTGTCAATCACTTTTTTTTTTTTAGAAGTAAAGTATAAAATGCGTTAAGGGTGTAATTCATTAAAAATCAACACTAGATGGATTTCCCCCTAAATCAGTTTATGCAGTGCAAGTTAAACATCACTTTTCCTCGTCTTTCAAGGCTACAAGACGTTTGTTTCTTAGAAACACTGATTTCCTTAACTCGTAAAGATTTCACCGAAAATGCCTCTAGGGTTTGAACAAACTGTATTCTGTAAAAATAGTTCTTACATCTTGATTTTTCCTTAATTTTTTTTTTTTTTTTTTGTGTATGTGACCATTCTTAATAATTGGTTCACCAATTATCCAAAACATTTTATGTTAACCAGTTAACGCATTTAGTGCTTAACATTTGTTTTGTATCTATAGGATAGATGACATGTTTTTTTTTTATCTATTACTATAGGTGACATCAAATATACTGGTAGGTGTCACTGAGATTGATTTAAAAATTCAAATAAACCGAATTATAGTTTTCTCACACGGTTTGAATTTGAAAAAATGTTTGGGAATTACGAATATTCCAGCATACATAGTTAAGTACACATGGTATTCCTGAAGAGTCTAGTCAAAATTTAACTACAGATGCTACGCATCAAAACAAAGCAAACGACCCATATAAACATGGGTCCAGAAATGCTTCCCTTCTGAGATACCACAGGGTGAAGTCACAAATGCATAGGTCTGCTGTCGTATAATCGCTGTAGGTATGAAAGTATGCATTTCTGCATTCATTTTTTATTGACTTTGTTTTGGGTTAAAATTTGATTAGACCCTTCAGGAATACCCTGTATATCAGCGTTTCCCAATGAGGGTTCCACGAACCCCATTTGGAAAACACTGCTTTACAGTATACAACATGTATGTAATGTCCACCATTAAACTCCAACAATGGAGTTGTTCAACTGAGTGACAATGTTAGACTCTCTTGGTGGGCACCATGTATTATCAATCAACTCCATACAGTGACAGAATGCTATATTACAAAGCATTTTTTACGTTCACAGAACTGGGTCATTCTTATTATCAGTGTTCTTTTTCTAAACAGAAAGTTAAGCGGTACCCAAGATCAACAGCGATACAAATATCGATGAAAAAATGGTTAAAATCGATATTTTATCGATAAATTTTAAAGTTCAAGTATACACTGAAAAGAGCACTGCTTATTGAGTTATTACTAATAGTATTATGATAGGTGTTCACTATGAAACTCCAACATTTCCTGTTTGACAATTTTCTCACGGAGTTTCCCTGTACAGTACATTACTTTTGAACTCTAAACGTTTGACTCTTACCAATCTCTGGTGGAAGTTGGGCTCGTACATCATAAACGGCTCCCATTGGTGTAGCTCTGGGAGGTGAAGGAGCCCTGTAGAAGGGATAGAAGTATTTCCAATTGGGCATGTAGGAACCGGTATCACCTGATGGAGTAGCGGAATCCAGTCGATTCATCTTTGGTACCACCTTGGCACCGACAGTTACCTACAAAAGTAACAAGAACAAAACAAAAAACCAATTAGAAAACACCATCCGACTCGTCTAAGAACAAAACACTTGAAATGACTAAGGCACACACTGCCACTTTAGAAACTGGCAAAAATAGGCACTTCCAACTCGAAGTGGTGAAACGCATTGTTTTTCATTGTCATGATGATGACAAAACAATTACTAAGTTTCGTTATGTTATAATGTATCCACAAAAAAATCATAAACAGGATGTACTACACACACAAGTGTTTGTGTTTTTCGAGGACGATAAACTTGGACAATCACACCATTCCATCATTTTTTCTCTCGCTTTCTAACGCAAATATTTATCGTGATAAACTATGCGGTCCCAGTTCCGTTAGAATGAAGTCCATTACAAGAAACAGATTATCAATCATTATCAGTAATGAGATAGAAATAAATTGTAAAGGAAAAAAAAGCGGAAAATTGTCTGAAAAATTTGACGATCCTGTTTTGATGTCTGTTAAAAATCAAATACTGTACATGTACAACTATTTTATGTATAATGAACATGATATAAATATGTCAATACGTAGTGTTATATACATTGTCTATAACAATTACATTACTTTTGTTGTATTTTGTGAGATGTAAACAGAAATAAATAAATAAACAAATAAATATAAAGATAACAATATGTATTAATATATTTTTTAACTTCAAATGAAATAAACATCAGATTCGTAAAAGTAAAATGAATAAAATAAACTGTTAAATAAAATAAATCAAAATTTGAGATAAATTAAATCATAAAATAAAACAAAATGCAGGGTGGCTCAAAAGTAGATTTACACTTTTGGGGATTCTCACAAATTGAAATGTATGAACCTACTTTTGGGTTACACTATATATAAGACAAATAAAATAAATTAAACTATGTAAGTTGAAAAATAAGTTTACAAATTAATAAATTAAAGTGCAATAAAAATAAAATGTAAAAAATTAATTTTTAAAAATATAAAAAATATTTTTATAACAAAATACAAATAAATCGGTAATCACAAACTACAATGTATGTAGTATAAACTAAGACGGTAGTAATTACATACAAAAACTATCCAAAACGCATAAATACAAAAAAAAATACTGTTAAAAATGTTCACTACGCATTATAATGACAAGTCTACACATCTAAACCATATAAACTAAAGAGATGCATGATGACAAACTACTTATATTACTATAACCACAAAATAACTAGTATATACTGTATACTATACGCATATAACCACATTACAAAAATCTATGACTTCCAACAAACAAACAAAACCTCTCAACATAACCCCCAAAAAATCATTATACATAATAAAAACAAATATACTCACCATCAAAACTGTAGTCGAAAAAAAAACACCCAATAAAAATACCAAACACGCACAACAAAAAAAACAACCGTAGTAGGTGACTATACACCAGCAAAAAAAGTATGTATGGTATTCAACAAAATATTTCCACAATAGGTTCCGTATCACACTTTCACTATATAATAAAGCGCACTTTGACCACCGAAGGTGTGCTTTGAACGAGATGTCACCTAGTACAGAGTGGTTTGAATCTTCAACCAGGAGCTTATCCGCACATCACGTGATCGTTTTCATCATAAATGAAAATGTATTATATGAAGTGAAAATGTTGCAAGGAAGTTGTGGAGGAAACAATGCCGTCATAGCAGCGTATGAACCAATCGGAAGCGGGTGGCAAACCATCCCAAAGTTCCGGGAGCTCGCACGCCTCCTTCCATGGATTGGCCAGAACTTATTACACTCATCAACATCATCATCATCATCGTCAATGTGTGTATATAACTACTGTTTGCCACTCAACACCATCGATAAAAATATACGATATTAAAAAAAAATATATATATATATTGTATAATTTTTTGTTATAAATTAAACCAATAAACTTACTCAAAAATTACCCCCCATTTAGACTTGATATGTCAAAAGAATTGTTAATATTGTTTTATTTCTGAATAACGGTTGTTGTAAACACGGTATTTTGCAATATCCTATGTTATTGAATTGCACAGTAGCAACGTAGAGATCCTTCCGAGTTATTTGTTGTTAGTGATAATGGCAGAATGGACAACCGCCTGTTGTGGTCACGGATATTGTTCAAATTTAGGAAACTATTTGTTTATGGAATCCTCATTAAACATATATCTTAGCGGCAATGTATAGAATCCAGGCTTTCTATACAATGTCTGGATTTTAACCCGCGTTTGTTTTGATGTAATTCGTTTTTTTTGTGTGTTTTTATTTTGTTTTTGTATTCTGGTTCGTTTTGTATTTTTGTATTCGTGGATTCTATAGAATACCAAGTCTGGCAATGTATGAAATTAGCACTGGAATAGTTACGTTAGGCGAGAGTTTAGGTTAGGTTTAATTATTTAAGCTTAATTTTTTGGGTGATAACGTTGTTAACTAACCTCTTAATATAGCCTGAATAGTTCTATTCTATACAACATGTTATTTCATATTTTGCTAAAAGCGGCTAAGCATTGTATAAAATGCAAATTTTCTATACAACAAAAAATAATATTTTCATTATTTTTGTCAATTATAAAAATACAAGTTCAAACTTGAACTGAATTTTTATAGCTTTTTCACACTTCAGAAAATCCGGCTCAAATTCGAACAACTTTTCGTCTGTATTAAAAATAATTTGGTATACCACTGGTATACTGTATATGTACTGAATTGTATAGATAGAAGGCATTCTATACAATGTCCAATAATTCTATAGACGTCAAGCCTAATTTAGGCCTTGTATGAAATTAGCATTGTTACGTTACTTTAATTTTAAAGTAACGTAAAATCAAAGTGTATTTAAAGTGTTATTTCATACTTTGCCACACTTTGCCAAACGGCATTTATAGAATGACAAGGCATTCTATAAATGCCTGGATTCTATACATTACCGCTAACATATACTATAAAACGATTACTCCGTATATCGAAAGTTTAATTTGATTTTCTGTTCATTTATAACAAAATATACAGAGTTCAATTATGAGCCGGATTTTTTTAGCTTGTCTGCATTTAAAAAAATCCGGTTCAAATTTGAACTTCCATATACCAGTGAAAATAATGAAGATATCAATAATGACTTCTTAATAAAAAAACATTTTTTTAAAGAAAAAAAGTCTAATCTATTCAATTACTTCCTCACAACATTATCATTAAATAAACATTTTTCAAATGTACACTGTATCACTTTCCTTGATATTATCTATCAAATATTTACTATAAAAAATATCTTTAAAAAAATATATCCATGACAATAAGATCTATACATTGAATAAAATGTCAAAACTTTGGTCTACTAAACTTTGCTCAAAAAAAAAAATTAACAAACAAAATAATTCAGTAAAAATAAAACTATTATAACTTTCAAAAGTGAGCTTATACGAACTTTACAAAAATAATGTAAAAAAATATATATGTATATTTGTAATAATAAAAAATTTCTTTCACCTGTTAACGATTTCGGTCGAAAATGTGACACTATAAATATGAATATATAAAAATAAAAATAAGTGCAAATAAATAATTCTATCTTAGCTCCTGTTCCGTGACTTGGTCGTAGCGTAACTACAGCAACGGTATACGATGCAACACGACCAAGAGAAATGAAATACACTACATAAAAAAAAATAATAGGAAAAAAAAAACTGTTTGTTTATGTCCATCAAAACTGTCATCGACATAGTACTCGCCATTCGTATGTAGCAGTTTCCCTTATTATCGACTAAAACGCTTGCTTCCTGACCTGCAACTACTTGCACGTTGAAAATTGCACTGTGTCACAGAATATCCATTCCCCCTCAATAACAGAATGATGATCAACATCCAGAGAAAATGGTTCCGTGACGTTACATTTCAAAATGGACCAAAAACACATATTCGTACAGCGAACTAATTTGAATTATAACAAAAAAAATTCGCATCGATTCTCATTGAACACTAAATTCTTAAGTGATTCAAATTGATTCTTAAGTGGTGCAAGCAAACTCGCGTTAAACGAGGTACCGTACACTACAAATTCGATTATCCGAATATGTGATGGGACCAAGCCCATTTCGGATAATCGGAAATTTCAATGTATATACTCTTTGGTATCAGAACAAGTACATTTATTTATGTATGCTTGTTAAACATACCCCGGTACTGTCATATACAGATATACTGTACTGTACATACTGCAAAGAATTCATACTGCAAATTCATTTTTGATTTTTGAACGTTTCGATTTATGCGAATTAAAATTTATGCAATCTTTCAGTAACTCGATATACAATTTATACGTGTTTTGAGTAATTCCATTTTTGATTTCTGCACGTTTCGATTTATGCAATTTTTTTTATTCATGCGAATTTAAATTT
>JAQIWH010007812.1:0-10963 GCA_034695005.1 Cryptops parisi | reverse complement strand
TGGTTATGGGTTGATTTTGCAAGTTAGGTTAGGAAAAACGAATGTATGATTTTGTTTTGTTTCCCTACCTAACCTGCAAAATAAACTCATAACCAAGTACAACGTCAGACTACACTTGCTCTAACCGGAAAGTACCAAAATTTTAAATGCGAATAAATTGCTAAAAACAGACTTTCATGTTAAGTACAGTTTTTGAATGACGTAATCTAAGCAACACGTCAATAGCGTAGGTAATTAGTCACTGTGACTATATTGTAACTATTGAATTTGTGTGGTATTTATACATTACCTTCCGTAATTTTTTCAATAAACATTTCCTAAATTCTTCTCACTGAAAGACAGCAATAACGAATTATTAATTAATGTAATAGTAAATTTGTTGAAAAACTGTTGTTAGTTTTCTTCAGATGTTAATAAAATTAATAATTAAGCCTAGGCTTTTTTTCGATGTTGCATACGCACAATCATATCAGTACCTCTACAATTCGTTTATTATTTGCACATTCATTTGCAATTTGAAAAACTTTTGTTTTGTTCTGTAAAAGAGACATGTCTTCAACATTACATGCTAAATTTGATTAAAGCTTGACTATTATTAGGCTCAAAATATCACCTTGAAAATAAATTCTTCTATAGCGTTCTTGAACATTGGAACTCTGACAATCTTGTCATGACGACCACGAGGCTAGTGAAAAATATTTTTTAAATATTTAACAAAATTATACTTGTTAATTTTAATAACGACAGTATTTAAAAATATTTAATACTATCGATGCGTGAGATTGTGGTTAATTTATTTATTATAATAATTTATTATGGTGATATTGCGATAGCATAATAGAATTATTATTATAATGCATAATTACTACAATGGTCATCTACATAAGTGGGTATGGTTTGAAGTTCAAGTAAAATATTGCTTACTGTTATTCCCATTTCTTTGTTAGTACATGCATTAAACTTGGCATACTCATCCTATAAAGCAATTGAAAACAAATTATCCAACTATACTAAGTACATACAAGATAAGCTGATCGATTTCTCTGTAACTTTAGAACGAAATGTAATAATTGAATTATATAGAGGTAAAAGAAAGTATGATTTTTGAAAATGTTTTTTGTCCCCGAGTTTTTTCTATGATCTGCCCCGATAATCATTTGCCATTAAATGATAACTGTTAATTTGTAAAGCCATAGAGACCACCAGGCATGATTTAGACGCATTTTATTCTGAAATTTTGGGAAATTAAATGAAAAAATGCAGTGAAAAGTGCACATTTTTTGCGAACAAGAATGGATGGTCATTCAGCTGATATTTGTAATTTTTCACATAAATTATTATGTAAAACATTCCAAACAAGCACCGAATCACCGTTTAGATTAACTTAGCACGATCTCCTGTTTTTAAATAATCATACAACAAGTCAAAGAATACTTTGCTCACCGTTTAGTAGATAATGTATTACATTTCGTTCTGAAGTTTCCGAAAAAAACAAACGGTTCAGCTTATTTTGTACTACCTTGTGCAATTGACAACTTTAGTTACATAAAACGTATATTGCCTGGGTGTAATTTTTCGTCAGGTCATATCCACATGTTTTCTCGAACTGAAGACAAAAAAAAACAGAATGTAAATGTACATATAATATGGAAGTGAATAACGGTATATGAATTTATTGGACTCAAACGCGCGTGCTTATTGTCAACAAAATGTAGCTACAGTACAGTACTCTTTGCTATACAGTATATCGCTTCATGTTTATTACGATATTCAATAATTGAGCAGAGTACTGGTACCGAACTTTTTATCATATGTACTTTTTCACTAAAAGAATGTACAGTACATTAGCATTAACACTTTATGGTAAAGAATGCTTACCTTTTTTTCTAGCTTATATACGTCCAAGCATTTTTCATTCTGAAATTTGATATTAAATGAAATGGTATTTATTAATCAAAGAAAAAAATGCAAACAATTGATTTGTAAAAGATTTTGGGAGTGATACCAATAAGCAGTGTGTGGGGTTGGTTTGTCAAATACAAATATACAAGTAATTGTCTTTTAACGTGTCACGAATTATAACGTGTTACAACAAGTATAATAGTTACCTGTACGAACAATTATAAAAAAAAGTTAAGTTGCATTAACTGAAAACTATGTTTTCTAACCACCGCATTGAATAAAGGTTAGGTAGGATTAACTATTGTTGTTAATCATGGATTGCATTTATTATGCCTGCAATTGTACCATATGTGAAGGAAGCAATAGGTCGACCACTGAGCACTTACTTTATGAAACGACTCTAACGATATAAGCCACTGAATTTTGATGCGATTTTTCCAGAGCTGTGAAAAATCGCGTTAAAACAAGAAAAATTGTGTTTAAACGAGGATCTTTCGTATTTCGACGAGAATGAGAAAGTGAGTGGCATTAAATTTGCATGAAAACTAATTAAATACAGAATTGTAACTATTATTAAAATTACCTTACTCTTTTGTTATAATCGCTATGTGGTTATACAAATGTACTAATAATCAATCATGATGTGATTACGATCACTATACAGTATAATAATATTGTATCATTATAATTAGTACAAGTTTATTTTTTGTAGTTAAGCCAGTATTCTGTTTTGTCAAGTAAACAAAAGATAAACTCGCCCAATCATCTTCTGCATATACTGCAAGCAGAAATCCCCCCAAAAAGCATAGCTTTAAAAACATTTTATATTTTGAAGGATTCTCTTGTTCAACAAATATTTTGTGATGGCTATGCTGTAGTTATTTGTGTGCCAACTCTTGTTTAAATTCACCTATGGCTCTGAGCATATCCGTTCATAACGACAATAGCCTTCAACTGATGACGAATCGTGTAATTTGTTTTAAACTATGCTTGCTGGTTCTTTTCAGTCAAGTTTTAGATAAAAAATGTCTTCCTGTTTTGGTTGCATGCAGAGTTTATTTTGAAAAACAATAATGCGTTCACACACTTTTTATGGACATTCCTGTACAAGAATCTACACAGACAAACATCAGTGATTTATCCAGGCCAGTTTGGAGGGTCCACCCCCAAATTTTGAAATTCTCCTCCAAAAATTTTTGAAATACTTTTTTCTGAGATTTTTTAACTTTAATTTATTGTCCAACGCTCCAGCTGGATCAACCAAGGAACACAACAAAGGATGATTTACCCAGTTTTAAAATATTGCATTCGCATTAGTTTATTAAAATAAATAATACACTAAAAGTTATATTGTTGACACATTTTTATCTGGTGGACGAGACTGTTTGGTAAAGTTGCTTTTACGGCGCAGCTTATGTTATTGGCAGGTGCATTTATTTACATGGGCCATGTGAAAGGATAAAACTTGCAGTTTCTTTTTCCCTGGGTATAACTTTATATTAAAATTAATTTTCATTTAAACTTTTTGAATAGAAAACAAGGATTTCTTTTCAAAGACTGCCAAAATAATACTACTGTAAGTAGTATAAAGTTATCATGTATTGTTATACTTATACTGTATCTTCAATTTAAAAGTATTTGACCTTGAACCAAAAAATATTGAAGGGGTTCTGTTTGTTTCACACAATATAAAAGGAATACGGCACAATTTAATTGGGAAACGCTGCTCTAAACGTCAGTTGTGTAACTTACACCCATGTCATGCTCTGCACACATTTCCCCATATTTCCAACTTTTTTTTGGATAGATCTCATTTTGGACATCTTGTATACCCCTCCCCATCATGTATCCCCCCCCCCCCAACTGTAAGGAGACTGGATAAAACACTGGACAAACATGAAAAACGTAATATGTTTTTTTATAGATTTCATAAGTTAACTGGAAATGATAAAATTTTGTCAAAACATTTTTATTACATAGAACACGTAAAAAAATATTTTCAGTTATCTAGAGTGAAGATTCACACCCTGATCAAGAGTATGATACAGTAAGTCACTAAGTAGGTGTTATTATCCTATGTGCGTTTGATGATTGTTGCCAAATGGGATCCTTAATGTAATAGAAGTAACCTTGGTGAAAGTCAAGTTTCATGCAATAACATCATTTTATACTCACCACACACCGAAAATGAATTAGAGATTTGGAGTGCAAATAAATAGTACTTTTCAAGCTGAGTTGAATGATACTAGTTTTAAATGTCGGAAATAATCCGAAGTACCAAAAAGTCAACACAAAATTCAATTTAACAAAGAATTCTGCACTGCCCTAACCTGGTCACATTCTCTTTTTAGTTCATTTGTTTATTGGTTTTCTTACATAAATATGTAAGAAAATAATATTATGTATTATATAATATTTTCAACATTTTTGACACGCTAAAAGCACTCACGCTTAAAGCGCTTATGAGCGTTGTTCACTTTGGTGTCTTCTTAGAGGAGCTCACGTTTACATTGCGTTTCATTTAAAGCGTAAGCGCTAACGATTCCCCACTTCGCCAGAAAAAGTGTATAAAGTCATCAACACTTTGCGTGTTAGCGTTTAAAGCCTAGGTTTTCAACCTGTGGGTCGTGACCCCCTTGGGAGATGCAAAGTTTTTTCTGAGGGGTCACAGTTGTTAATGTTGGTTGCAATTATAACTTAAGTTAAAATTTTATTACCAACACACTATTAAAATAATAAACGTAATGCGTAGTTTGTAATTTGCATAATTTTCCATTATGCTCGAATACTTTTTTCTAATCACACGTGTGTTCGAATACTTATGGGGTGTTTCCAAAAACATTTTTCCCATCCTTAATACTGAATTTAAAGGTTCAATTTTGTTTGCAATATACAGCTATTCAACAGGTCTACAAAACGTGTAGTTGTCTTTGATATTGTAAGTATTTCCTTTAAAACTAAAGTATTTGAAAGTTGACTTATAAAAATATTTACCTACGTTGTGTTTATCTGATTATACAAGGTGTTTGAGGACATCTGTTACAAACATCCAGGGTAGCAAATATGTAGTGGGTCTTAACAGCAACTTTTTTCTCACTGTGAAGTTCCTGAAAAATTGATACAGACTAAAGTCAAAAATAGTTTACAGGTATAGAGATGCCTGTAATGAATTGCCAATGCCTTGGTATGAATCGGTGTCAATCAGTTTTTTACAGGGAAAACGCTAATTTGATGTTGTAATTGTTTTATTGCTTAGTTTATGGAATAGTATTGCACCCATAGTTCACAAGTTAAATATTACAATTGAAGCCATGATGATTCCAGTTCTTGGTGCGATCGCTCGATGGTTTTATTCCGTGCTAGTAACTGGACCATCGGTCGTGTCGTACATAAATTCTCCAGGACATACATGATAGTATAAAAATGATATTGGGACTTTTCGGTTATAGCCAGGCCCAGTCTAATGTTGCTATTTGCTTGTACTTAATAATGGGTTTATTTTGCAGGTTATTAATTTAAATACAATTAGTATTAATTATTATTAATTAAATTAAATTAAATACAAGCAAATAGCAACATCAGACTGGGCTTGGCTATAACCTGAAAGTACCTGATATTTAAATCAATTTCATTATTAGATTGAACTAATCATTACTGAAACAATTGAATAACTGAAACAATACAAGAAACACGAGCAAGAAAATCTTGCTTATTATATAATTGAGTAATTAATAAAACTGAAACATTTGTAGCAATTCTGATGAATAAATCTGAAAGTATCCCCTGCGAGTTAAACAGTAATTTCGATTCTTATTTTTGAGAAGACTAATTTTACTCTTGAATTGATCGTTGTGTGAAACCTCGTTGTAGGAGTAACTATTTATATGAGACTACTGTATTGGGGTATAGAAATAACTATTTAATATCCAGTTATTGTGTATATACAGGGTGGACCGAAAAAACTGTCAAACATTTTCAAAGAGCGATTTCACATGAACTGCTTAAGCTAGACGGAAAATATTACATAAAAGCGCAATTCAATATCTTTCCAATGATATATAATTCTATGCTATGGTTTCCATATTTTTTCCGCAATGGCCGCGCAAAACATGTACCCTAAAAAGTTGTAAAATGACTTTACAAGTACAAAGGGAAATCAGTGCATAACTGTTCAGTAGAAAAGTAAACAATGAGTGCTAAAAAGAGGGTGGGAGGATAAAGTTTGTGATACAAAATAATATCATCCGGCTTTACTGATGCATATTTACAGACCGAATCAGGGAAAAAAAAACTATTGCAATCACGTATCGTGAAAGCTCACTTGAGACGAAAAACGGCACAAACCCTCAATTTGACAACTTTTTTAGGGTACTTTTTTTTCGCGCGACTATTGCCACCAAAATGTGCAAGTCATAGCATAGAATTATATATATTGTTAAAAATGTATTGAATTGAACTTTTATGTTGTAGTTTTAGATTTTGTGTAGCATAAATGGTTCATGAGAAATCGTTATTTGAAAATTGGTGACAGTTTATTTGGCCCTCCCGGTACAGTAGTAACACTACCAGGATCTGGTTAAATGTCGTTTAGTATTGAATTTAGTAGTGCAAAGTCAAGACTAATTTTGTTTTCTATCTTTCATAGAAAAAAATATTTTCGTGGATAATGAAACAAGAAAGTTATATGCTTGTCGCAAAAGAAAATTGCTTTTCAGGTAAGAATCATTTTGACGTAGAACTACGTCTTTCTCCGAGGTTGGGCTGGTAATGGGGTAATAGTTCTATTCTGGTAAATTAGTGTCCTAGATTAGTCTGAAATTAATTCAGGAAAGATAATCAAAACCAGGACTGTCCTGGGAAAATATAGATGTCTGATCACCTTGAAAAAATATTCGTGTAATTACGTTAATACCCGCACTCACATCTTCTACTTCTATCATAAACCGATACTAGTTAGCATAACTGACATCGGTAACACAGTCCAGTAAACTGCTAATCAAATTAATTCATAACTTGAAAAAAAAACACATTTTACCATTAATTCAGTTTTATTTGTTTTTGTTGCGACGCTTTCGCGGCTTGTTCTATTGAGACCGTAAGAATAAGAAGTTAAAAACACCCGGAGTCGGCGCCCTTGGTCTCACTGATCCAGAATTCACTAATCCAGACGCAGATTTGATGGTTCATAACGAGTGGAATCTCAATTATAAAGAAAAGCAAGCGATTTACTTTAACTTTCACTGTAAATTTGAAATCATGAACAAAAAAAAAAACGATCCTTCATTCACTGTAAATCATTTAGTCACTGTAAATTCATAATGATGAACAAAAAATAGTCATTCATTTACTAAATTTACGGTATATTTAAAATATGAACAAAGACAGTGAATCGTTTTTGTTCATAATTTTTAAATTACAGTTTATGTTGCCATTTTTTTTTCACTGGTTCACAAAATCCAGACAGCTAATGCAAACACTTTTTGGTCCCAAGCTTTCTGACTTAGTTAGGTCCAAGCTGTATTAGAAGCACGTGTAAGCACTTGTCTTTATTTGTCCTAAGTGTTTGTTCAGACTTTATGGACAGCCTTCTGTACACTGTAATGTAGAAAATCATTGTATTGGTATTAATTTGTTGGTTAGCATTTGAATTTGTACCAATTCGTTTTGTGAAGGAAAAACATCAGTTTTGTTTCTATAAATTTTTATTGTTCAGATATTTTAAGCAAATTTTCTTGCAGGTGTAGTTTGCGAGTTGCAGCCGTGATGTTTTCAGTTCTTGGTGCATTTGTTTCGCTGTTTTAGAAACCCGTGCGGTTAACTGGATTATCCGTACTGTCGAAGATAAATTCTCCGGGACAAAACTGATAATATAAAATTTTTATTTAAATTCATTCCTGCATTACATTAAATCACTGAAATCAACAACTACTAAAATATTGTTTATCATGCTCGTGATTTGACCTGAATCATAATTTTGAGCTATGATTGTTGTTGAAGAAGACAGTTTATATTTGATTTTTTTACAATGAGAGCACGTCTGTTGTGTATTCAAAATTCTAAGACTTTATATTAGTCGAAAGATCATACAATGAGTTTAATTGCTGCAGGCACAACCCTCATTAGGGAAAAAAACTCGTTGTATGAATAGTATTTCACCCTATAAAGTACTTAATTCGTGCAAAATTTTGAAAGAATTGCTCTTAACACTTTCTATAATAAAATAATTTTAAACTAGTACACACAGTGGACATACTATCAGATAACCCATATGATTTACAAAATTCACCTATCTCGCACGTTTTCTTGTAATGTCTTTTAATCTGAACAGAGAAGCAGTTCTTTGTTTACTTACTTTGCCGGCATACTGTACTTTATTCTTAATTCATTAATTCATAAAGAAAAAATGCAAACTTCAGGAAAGAATTTATAATCTATCATTGCAGTTGATGAGAGTTAGCTACAAATTTGTTACTTACCGGTATATACATTAGTCAAATACTATAGAATATACTGTAGGTTTACTATAGTAATTAAAATTTATGACTACTTAATTGTTGTTTCAATCATTTTAGGAAATGAACGAAACTTGTGCGGATAATGAAACCTGAAAGTGGTGAAGTCATGGCAGTCATCGCGAAGCAAAGAAAATCGCTTCTAAGGTTAAGAAACGTTTTTTATTGTATTGAATATGGACTATTATATTGGTTACGTTGGTATACAAAGGGCTACAGTAATGTACAGTGAACTAGTGAGAACTTCTCAGGCTATATTCCATATTTTTTATAAAGTTGCGTTTCATGGGTACGATAAGTAGTCATTATTATTGGTAAATTAGCGTGAATATTCTATTTTATGTATAACGAGCTACTTTACTGCTATATTATTTATACAGTACCGGTACACATGTTATATAAAACTAAATTAGTATATTGCTACATTGGGGTTTAAAATGAGACTAAATCGCTAAAAAACAGACTATTTTTGTTAAGTACTTTTGCATGACTAGAACGTCCCAATGATATAGTCAATATATGATAATTACTATTGGATTTGCCTGACATCAATACATTACCTCTCGTAATCCTTTGAGTAGACATTCTTTAAACACCTCCCACTAAAAGACAGCGATAAAATCGACAGTTAATAGTTAAATTACTGAAAAGATGTATATTATGAATTTTCTTGAAGTTATTGATGAAGTTTATAATTAAACCTAGGTGTATAGTCATATCGGTACCTGTAATGTTTGTTGATTGTTCGAGCAATCATCTGCAGTTTGAAAAATTTCTGTTTTATTCTGCGAAAGAGACACACTATTCAGCATTGTATGTCAAATAAGATTAAGGTTTGACACTAATATTAGGATGTAAACATCACCTTGCCAATAGAATCTTCTATAGCTGTCTTGAAGATTTGAACTTTAACAAAATCGGTACCATTTTCATCTCGCTAGAGAAACATTTATTATAACAATACGTGATACTGGTTAATTTTTTTTATGCTGTTACTATGATAATTACGATAATTTCATTATGATAAATTTATTATGAGCAATGCTGAGGAATCATAAAAATAACATAATCATCTTAGTTCATAACTATCACATTGACATCTGCATAATTTAGTAACATACCAAAATTTAAGGATAAATTTTGCTTACTGTTATTCCCAGTTCCTTGTTAGCGCATACATGGAAGTTGTTGACTTCATCCTATCAACAAATTTAAAAAATTACTCCAACTGGCTTCAAAACAAGTACCATTGTCAACTTTGGTTACATAAAAGGTATATTACGTTTGTGAAATTTTTCGATTCGTTAAATCCACAGGCTCTCTGGTTATCCAGAATCTGGAAACAATAAAAAACGTTAATGTACAATATAGGCAATATAGTCTACATTTTTAGAAGTGAACTTGCAGCATGCATTATTATTTATACTCAATCACGCGTGCATAAGTCAACAAAACTAGACGTAAACACTGTGGTTGGCATGGTGACCACGGGGAGTCGGGAACTAAAACTCCTATTTGATCTCGTGTTGCATCGCAACATTCGTTTACAATTTGTCAACAATTTTGTCTTCATCTGATTTGTTACCGTACTGGTTTTGTTCATTCTCACGTTGCTATGATGTTTTCTTATTAGGCCTTATACTGAGCTTTTCTCCATCATGCAGTTCCTTGTTGTAATTTAAATTGACAAACTCGCATCGTTATGGTAAAGAGCTCCATGGATCACTGGGACTCTTCACTATAATCACGTGAGTTTACACAAAACCGGTCTAGATAGATTCGGTCATAGATGTGGATAATTATATTATGTTAATTCCACATCGCACTATATGTTCATTACGATATTAAATAATTAAATTGGGTACGCAAGTTTTTTTCGTATTATGTACTCTGCCACTAAAGATCTACTGACGTTCAGTAGGCCCTATCACTTGATGTTAATGATGCTTACTTTTTGTTCTTCCTTATCCATGTCGATGCATTTTTCAGTCTGAAATTGAATTACCACTGATATTAAATTATCGTAAATAACATCATCTTAAACTATACAATATAAATTATCGTATGAATCAGAAAAAAATATTCATAATCGATCGGTAAAAAAAAAAATTTATACATTTATACATTTCAGACGTATTCATGTACTTCTGATAACATTGTAAGTAATTGTAGCAAACAGTATGGGGGCTAGTATCAATGTAGTTACAGCTACAGGCAATTCTCATTTAGCATGACATAGGTTACAAGTACTGTACGGTACTGTATCATACTTGTACAAGAAATTCTAAGAATTGCTGTATTAACCTTCATTTATTGCAGGAAACAACTGCAATAAATGAAGGTTAGGTAGGTTAGCTGTGCTTATTTTATTTATTTATTTATTTTATTTAATATATATACATCCCGTAGGGACAATACAATTTGTTAAAAAGTGTAGAATAACAATTTAAAAATACAAAGAAAAAAAAAAAGTTAAACAAAATGTTAAGAATACAGCACATGATTGAGCAAGGCTTTTCTAAGATGAATACAAGCGGTGCTGCAGGTAT
>JAQIWH010007811.1:0-10963 GCA_034695005.1 Cryptops parisi | reverse complement strand
CTACAAAGCGAAAAGTTCATATAAACGTGGGTTATACTTCTCTTCTGAGATAGCACAGGGTGAAATCACATAAACGCATAGACCTATGGTTTATGTGATGTAAACTCCGCCCACCAACCTAAAACCAAAGTTTACCAATACTTTTCATTGAATACGCTTTATATTTATATAGTTTTGCTTCATACAGATTTAAATTTATGAGATCTTTGAATGATTCAACATTTATTTTATGTACCCATTTTTATACTTTTTATATTAGCTTCACTTGTGAGTTTGTGAGTGAATGAGCTGAACTTGGACGTATACTGCCACCTACAGTTGTTTATGAAATAAACTCCTTGCGGTCCAATGAACCGCAAAAGTTCTTCGCATAAATCAAAAACCGCATAAATAAATAAAATAAATCGAAAATTGCAGAAATCAAAAATACTCAAAGCTCGCATAAATGAAATACCGAAAATTATTCAACGATCGTATAAATCGAATCGTACAGAAATCAAAATTACTTAAAACCACGCATAAATTGAATATCGAATCACTGAATGATTGCATAAATTTAAATTCTCATAAATCGAAACATGCAGAAATATAAAATGAATTCTTTGCATGCATTTTGTATGTACATAAAGTACATATCTGCATATGACGGTATATTAAAGAGTATGCTTAAAAAGCATTTTTAATGTACTTGTTATTAAACTAAATCTGAGTAGGTTATCTATCACTGCATCATAGTAAATGTAAGATGAATGGTTTCATCCATCTCATCCTATTGACCAGCATTTAATAACATACGAAACCAGTGAAAGTAGAGCAACCTAAATTAAAATACTGAAAAAAAATCTATGATTTAAACTTATGTGTTTATGTTGTTGTTGATGTCTTTGGAAATCTAAACCATGATGTGTACGGGTTTCGAAAGTAATGATATTATTTACTATTATAGGTCACTAGGTGTTTTACTCTTTAAAAACTAATCACATGTACCGGGTGGGCCAAAAAAAAAAAAAACTGTTACCAATTTTCAAATAACGATTTCTCATGAATCATTTTATGCTAGACAAAATCCAAAACTACAGCTTGAAAGCTCAATTCAATATTTTTTTTTAATGATGTATAATTTTTTGCTATGAAATGCATAGTTTGGTCGCAATGGTCGCGCGAAAAAAAGGAATCCTAAAAAACGATTGTTAAATCAAGTGCCGTCTTTTTTCTTAAGTGAGCCTTATTAATGATGCGTTATTGCAACAGTACGTTTTTCCGGAATCGGTCTGTAAATCTGCATTAGTAAAGCCGGATGATATTTTTATCAAAAACTTAGAATCCCACACAACCAGCATGATTTCAGGCCTGTGTGTTGTATATTAACCTGTCTTAGAATCTCTCATAATAATAAGTTCTTACAAGTGTGACTAATTACAACGAGATGGTCAAAGGTTCCAATGCTGTATAACAAGTTCTCACGAGTAATTCTCGACACGTAAAAAGTGATTATCATCAATGTTAATTACCTGGCTTCGTAACCATTACTTCTCTCGACTGCTATGTGATGTTCGGTACACCTTTCAGTTTCTGGAGCACTGTAGTTCTTCAAGGTTAGAAGTAAGGGGACTCCTGGTTCTGTCTACCAAAGAAGGAAGGAAATATAATCAAAAGAAGAAATTAAGTTTCGGTAATCTTGAAGGTCAAAGAAGAATGCAAAACCAAAAAAAACCGGTCGCAAGTCCTTTTGGCACTTCAATTAGGTCTATTTCCTTCTCTGTACACCTTGTAAGAGATAACAATTTTTGCCCTTCCCCTATTTAAAATACGTATCTAAAAATAAAACTTTAGATGTGAGAAAGTGATAAAAAGACAACACATACGGTTTTGGATAAATGATATTTTTTTGGTCAAATTCATAGAAAAGTTAGTTAATGCAAAATACAAATAGTTTCAAGTACTGTACTACTACTACTACTGTATATATGACTATAATCAATATCCAATACTTGAAACTATTTTTTTACTAAAGGTTTCATGTATCTATTATCTATTCATTCAAATTGTGAAAAATCTTGATACCCGCAATTTTTTGGTGTGGTAATTCAAACAATTTGTGGATAACTTTGACGTCAGCTTGTTGTCATCTTGTTTTCATTTATTGGGCAAAAACTGACATAGTTACCCACAACTTGCTTGGATTGCTACACCAAAAATTGCGTCGTCGGGAAACGATAAAAGTGTGTTGGATTGAAGGAAATATATATTACGACTTATTCTAATTGAAAATTTAGTTTCTTAAAAATGAATAACTCCCTATAATTTGACCATTAATGCATATGTGCAATATTTTTATATTTATCTCTTACAAATTTTAGTGTATACTAAAATTACAAAAATCAGTAGGCAATAGAGCAAAAATGTTAATATGTTAAATTTTGAAATATAATTTATAATTTATAATGGAAGGATTTACTGGTTTTCAGATACAGTGGATTCTGGTTATTATAATTACGGATAGTGTCCGTCATCAATTGGCTATTGTTATCATTATCAATCGGTTTCATAGCATTATTTAATGCTTTTTTATCCATTGTTTAATGTTATCAGCCGGTTATTGTTATTAAAACACACTATAACTCGAAAATGATCATAGTAACCGGATTTCACTGCATTAATAACACATGACGTTAATAGGGATTCACAAATTTATCTCTATTAAGGTCTCCTGACACGAAAATTTTGGTATGACAAGTGGAACAATTTGTGAATAACCTTCACGTCAGCTTCTTGTCCAACCAATGAAAAATGGTTGCCAAGATGATGACGTCACAACTTGCCACACAACAAAATTGCGTGTGTCAGGAATCCTTTCAGTTAGCAGTGATGAGCAAAGGAGAGTTAACGAATACATAACGTTTCTACATATTTGTTTGTAAGTACCTTGAAAATCCACGTGCACCTTGTCGCATTGGGATTATTGGGTAGCTTGACTTCTCTAGTCGATCTTCCCGAATAGTAAACACGGGGACCATGTGGTATTCTTGATGGTTCGACCAAGTGTTCAGCAACAATAGCAGAGCCGTCCATCATCATAGCAGGTTCAGGATCTGGTCCCCTTCTGATTCCAGGCACAATATCCGGTTTAGTGTCGATAGTTGTAAGTTGCGAGTCTTCGTCGTCTCTTTCTTCAGCGTCAGGTTGAGTCTGTGACGCATGTTCTTGAGTAGATGCGGGAATGTCAAAAGAATCGTCAGCTTGATGATGTTCCACTTCTAGTCCACCTTCTTCCTGTTCGTCATCGTCGTCGTCTTCTTGTTCTTCCATTGGTAAATCGCCTTCTTCGGCGCCTTCGTTTTCTCTCAGTTGAGCAAATTCTTTATTGGATCTTCCAGCTTCTACACCCACTTCACCTTCGTTTTCGTCGTCGTTGTCATCAGAGATTGGGTTGTCATCGGTGGCGTTTTCATGCAACAAGCGATGTAAGATCGATTCCATCAGTGTCTCGTCACTAGGTCCTAAGGATGGTATAGACGAAGTTGTGGATTCAAGAATCTCATTCGCAGTACTTGCTGAGGTAGTTGTGGAGGAATGTATTTCATTGGAAATGGACGATTCTGATGATGCACTCTTAGTGTGGGAAGTTGCTATCGATGAAGTTTCGGTAGCTTCATCGTTTACTGGTGAAGCATCAGTGAACTCAGTGGCATTTTTTTCTTGGTCATCTTGCGAAGTGGGAACGTTCTCAGTCACTTGATCGTCTTCATCAATGGCCGTGTCATCGTTCGTTTCAGTAGTTGTAAGGTTTTCTTCTGCAGTTGTTGTTTCTTCATTTTCTTGTTTGGTGACTTCAGAAGTTTCAAGAATTTCATTACTCGTGTCAGTGACTTTCACTTCGTCAGTTACCGTTGACAAACCGTCATCTTGGTGCACTTTGTCTTCTAATGGATGACTCAGGTCGTCAGAATTTGAAACACCATACTCAATAGTAGCAGATTCAGAGTTTGTTTGCGGCAAAGTTGATGGACTCGTTTCATCGTTGCTAATGCCCAAACTGCTTGGATCGCTGGATTCTTTGTCTAGTGTGTTTAACTGGGTGGGCTGCTGGGACGTTAAGATATCATTACTAGACAATGGCGCGTTGCTGGATGTCGCAGACTCTGCATCGTCATTCGAAAGGCTTGTTTCTTTGGTTTCTTCGTCGTTTTTAAACGTAGTCGTTTCTCGTGGTAAGAATAAGGACGTGAGCAATGAAGACAAACTAGAGATGAGACGTTTCTCGGTAGATTCTGTAACCGTAAATCCAGTTGTTGTATCCAAAATTGTTGTTTCGTCATTCACTGTTTGCTGTATTGCAACTGTGTCAGGTTCTGGAGATTCTTTTTGGGCTGTAGTAGACTCGATAATTTCATTATTTGTTACCTCGGAGTTGGAATCACTAATCGTGCTGTCGCTGTTGACGTCATTCAATGTTTCTAGGTTAACTAAGTCGACTTTAGTAGTTATCTCGAGTGGAACTGTAAAAGAACGAATACTTGATGCTGCGAATGATACTTCTTTGACATCAACCTCATCGTTGTTGTTGAGAACTGTCGTTGACGAAACACTTTCAACTGTCGTATGATCTACAGAACCGTCATTCTGAACTTCAGTATTACTTTGAGTAGAGCTACTTTCTTTATTTATTCCCGAATCACCTGTTGAAAATGTAGATGATTCTGAAGAAGACGCGACCGATTGACTGGGCTGATCTGACGGTTGGGTTGGACTACCAAGTGCAATGGAACTACTTATTGACGACGGTGATGGTGATGACACTGTAGATAACTGTTCGGAAGTCAGCACATTCGTCGCCACCGTTTCTGATGATATCTTGGGTGAGGGTGAAGTGATTTCATTCGTTATATCCTGTCTTTCGATGATGGTTATCGAATCGGTTTGAACTTCCGGGACAGAGCTTCCCAATGTCGACAGTTGCTGTTCAGCAGTAGTGGAAGAAGAAGCAGCATCCTGGTTGTTGGACGTTGAGCTGAAAGTGTAGGGATAGGGTGTCGTTGACGTGGATAAAGGCAGCTTGGTGACTGATGATGTGGTCGTTCTTCTGTTGAATTTTGGCAGATCTGTGAACTCGTGCTGAGCTTCTTCACCCACCCAATATCGGACTGTCACTTTCTGTCCTCTGTCCAAATGAACTACCACCGGTTCTGCCTGACATGGTGGTGGATTCGCACTGGACACTATGAGTAAACAAATAAAGTTTTAAAAATAATATATAAAATATTCATAAATGTAAATCAATTCATAAAAAATAATCGTTTCTAACGTGGTACAATAATTTATACAATAATTTAAACAATTATTTTGCAAAATAATTTATTTCAACACTGTTTATAAAGTTGCAAAATGCCAACTTTGATTTATATTTTGACTCAATTCTGTTTGTCTAACGCTAACCAACATAGAGGGTGTTCCTGTGCTGAGGTGTACTACAGATCCTGATACATCAACAATGCCTAATATATTATGAGAATTTTGTATTTATAGTTTTAAAGGTTGCTACTAGATAAGGTGTCAACTTTATATACAGGGTGTCCCTAAAAGGTCGAGTCAAATTTTTAACCAGAGATGCTATGCATAAAAACAAAGCAAGCAACCCATATAAAAATGAGTCCGGAAATGCTTCCCTTTCAAGATAACAAAGGGTGAAGTCACTTAAATGCATAGACCTATTGTCTCATAATCGCTGTAGCTATGCAAATGTGTATCATTTCCGGACCCATGTTTATATGACTTATTGCTTCTTGATGCATAGCATCTGCGGTTAAAATTTGACAACACCCTGTATTATGAGTGAATTGTTACTCATTCATTGTCATATAACCGTTTTAATATACTTTTAATGCCGTATGTTTGTTCAGGTATGACGCAAAAAAAAATTTAGATTGATTTTCGCTAAAATTCGCAAAGTCTGAAGACCAATCCAACTTAAAATAAACTTTAAACTCTATATTAGAATTTTCAATCTCATATTGAGTGTATTATACAGTGGAGTCCGGTTATTATAATCACGGATAATGTTATCATTCGGCTATTATCATAAACAGTCAGTCTCAAAACACTTACGTTTTTTATCAACCGTTTAATGTTATCAGCCAGTTATCAAAAAGCACTAGTCTCAAAGTGATCATAATAACCGGATTCCAAATATGAGAACCAATATATGATCATTAAATTCTTCGAAACTTAAGAAAATAAGTTTTAAGTTGAAAAAATCTCGATTCAAGCGATTCGCTAATATGCGACGAGATAATTCTTTCCAGATGCTCGATATATGCAAATCTTTTCGCTATTTTGCGAATTTGTGCGGTATCGCACAAGTGAGTTTGTGCACTTGCGTCATTTTCAATATATGCGATTTTCGATTTATGCGAATTTTTCGCAGATTATTATCGTCGCATACGCTCGCACGACGTATATCGAGAACTTACTGTATCAGTTAAAATTGTCAACATTTTAAAAACAAACATTTCAAATCGCTCCCTTTCAAAGGTAACATACACACTGTGTTATTTGTAATATTACAGTGTGTATTATATTTTTCCACGACTTGTTAGTTCTTCAGTGTTAAGATTTGAGGAAACGGGAAACAGTAGTTCGGGAAAAAAAACAACAACAAACATTTCGGAAATTAATTAATTAACGCCTGAAAATGTGAGCTTAAAATCTCAGGATTAACCTAGTTGTAAAGTCGTTGTTGTGTTTTTGTACATTTTGTGTCTTTAAAATGTATATATACATTCGTGTTGGTCACATAGGCTTGGAAGAAGAAAGTTGGAAAAGAAAATCTTTTATCTTCCATTCTCTTAGTTGTTGTCCACGGTTAATTAGAGTGTTAATGACTGTATGAAAGTGAAGTACAGGGTGAAAGTACATTATGATAGTAGTAGTCACTGTATTCAAGTTGACCACGCGAGGTCAAGAGGAAGGCAATTTGTTTATCTTTTTATGTATTTATTCAGTTATTTATTCTTTTTTTTACGAATCTAGTTTTACTAAAATAACCTTCAAATTGTGAAAGTAAACAAAAAATTAAATTCCAACTTCATTTTATTTTCGTCGTTAAATTCGGAATGACTTAAAATTTTTCGTGAGATACTGAATCATACGAGTTCAAAATTGAACCGGATTTATGGGAAACAAAATTTGTTAAACTTTGAACTCGCTTATACATCATTTTGTATGGTATAAATAAGGCAATGTTACTGACAATGTATAAAATTTAGGCATTCCATAGAATAACAAGCCTGGTTTAGGCAATGTATGAAATTAGGAAATTGGAACAGTTACGTTATCAAGAATTTAGATGTGGTTTAAATTTAGGCTTAAAATTAACTTAAATTTTTTTTTCGAGAAAATATTGTTAACTAACCTAAACTAACCTAAATAATTGTTATTTCATTGTGTTTGGTTTTGTTTTTTACAGTTCCTTGTAGTAATATATAATTATACGATTAGATCAACAGCTTAAAATAAATTTTTATTTGTTCGTATTTAGTGACCTTTATTTTTCATCCTAAATTTTTTTATGACATTATATAATGTATTCATTTTATAACTGTTTTTTCTTCTTCTTTCACTTAACCTTGTTCGTACTAATTTACACACAAAAATGCATCATTGTTTTTAATAACGAAAACTGTTTTTTTCTTCCACATAACATATGTTAAGTATGCTGTAAATTATGTTTACCCGTCATAATATGATGATTAGAGTGTCATTCTAGTACTATTGTAACTTGAAAGAAAGTTAAGTTATTTTCATATACAGGTATGAAATATTGTTTTATGCAGTTTTGAAATTAAAAATTTTATACACCCCTACTATAGCACGAGGAGATATCGTTTCTTTGTTTACATTCAAGTCAAGTTATGATTTATGGGTTTTTTCGTGTGTCCAAGTATGTTTTGTTGTCTTGGAGACATTCTCTTCCAAACTCCTTGATTTCTATGGTAACCATGTGGAAGTTAGAATTGAAACTCTGTGTTTAAACTCATATTGCTCAGCAACATTCGTTGTTTTGTAATCAAATAAATTTGCAGACAGGTGGACAGAAAAATCTATGTGATTGAAGGGTCTGGTGTAAAAAGATGTTTTGTAACATTTTTTGTCAAAATTACTTAAAATCATTTTCAAATGTGTAAGGTGCAAATTCTATCATCCCAACGCATAATTGTGAGCAAAACAACGATATGTTCAAATATACTAGTGCAACAAGTGTGAAGTATCCCAGACAGCAAGGAAAATTCAGATCGTTGAAAGCGATTTTCTCGAAATTGTAAAAATGTTATCTAACACTCTTTTACACCAGGCCCTTCAATTTCAAAGATTAGTAATTTCTAATCAACATTGTTATAATACCATTTTTATTACTTTTGCAATTAAAACAATTTTCACGTATACAGAATCACACGTTTATATTTGGTTTTATGTGAATCAAAGTCAAAGTAAACTGTTTTAACTCATGTTGCCAACAGTGAGCTAATTTTTCATTTGAGCATCATCTCATTAAGTTTCTATCTTTTTGATATTATTGTTTTCACTCGACGTTGTTATAGTGAATCCCGTGAATTTACAGTGTGACACACACATACAGTACCGGTACATATATGTACATGCAAAGGAACTTATATTGTTTTAAATAGATACGTTAATTTTTATATATTTTATAGTTAGATTAGATTAACTTTAGTAATTCATTTTTTTTCCCATCTTAAACATGTATTAACGTTAAATCATCATTTTCGAAAGATTTAATCCGAAACATTGTGTACAAAAATTTCTCTTTTCTATATAATCATTTGCACTCAAGTGGAAACATCTTGCTCGACATTCTCCCATGCGTTTCAACCAACTTGTTTTCCTACTGATTCATCCCATAGTAAGTTGACACTGCTAATCTATTCCACTTTCTCCTCGTCACTCTTTTTTCTTCTTCTTCTTCTTCCTTTTCACCCTCCCAACAATAATAAAGAGTGAAAAAAAAAGTGAGTGAAATAAAGATTACATACAGGTATGTACAGTCATGATGATGGATGATGAGATAAATTGGATAATGCATCCCATAGGCTACACCTGGCAACCGGGCTATTCACAAGACATGAAGAATGAGGTGGTGTTTTTGTTTTTTATAGAAAGAGGGGGATTTAAAGTTTTTTTAATGTTTATATATATAAATATACAGTATATGTATATATACATATATATATAATTGTTTTTTTTTTTTTTTAAACAATTTTTCCTGTTTTCTTTTTGCTCATGAACGGTTGACCTTCAAGACACCCTTAATCATCTCACATTAAGGTGCAGTTTCTCATCTTTCTCTTTTTAAAATTTTTCGTTTTTCTACATTAAAAAACTATATAGTTTCTGGTTGTGAATTTTTTTCTCAGCATCCCAAAAGCAATTTCAAAATCTTTCAAAATCAAAAATTTTGTAACTTTTTTTTTGTGGAATTTTTTAATAATGAAACTTAAGAAATGAAAAGTTTTCTCTGAATGAAGAATATGTATACAGTACAATATATTTTATGTAAAAATTCACGACTTAAAGAATTAATTTTTCTATAATGATGTTAAAAACAAAATTTTATTATTATTATAAGATAATTTTGAAAATTGAATCTCAGAAACACAAATAAATAAGTGTAACTACAAAGCAAAATTCGGTTAAATTTTGAGCTGTTAAGTTTGTTCTTTCTTGCACTCAAAAGTTCACGAACCATGAATATTATCATTACCCTTTCATTTTAATTTGATATCCTCATTTAAACATTTATCAGAAAAAAAAATGTAATGTTGTTTTTTTGTGTGATCTCAATATCCTAGATATATATAATGAAACATTAGGTTAAATGAAGTGATTCGAATGTCTATAAAATAACAACAACAACAATCATGATAGTAATGATTTTCGTTATAACGTCTAGGTAATGCGGATCAGTGATTTGGGTTTAAGCTTTTATATCCGAATAGTCTGAATTCTTAACCTCGATTTTGGTTTTTTAAAAAACAAAACAAAACAGGAGAGTTGTTCATCGATTCGTTGCGTTTTTTGTTGTTGTTGTTTTTTTTTTAATGTGGAGGAAAGTTGTATAAATTATACAAGTATGTAGTGTTGTTTTGTATGTTATAGCGTTTGTTATGTGTTGATGGGCGGAGTAGCGATTGGTTCTGATCCATACCAAAAACAAAATAGCCGGTATTGAAGAAACTCGTTTGAAAGGTCTTCCACTTTTCGAAGTTCTCATTCAGTCACTAAACTGTGTTTATATACAGTGTATATACGGGGTGAGTCATGTATCGTGACACAATCATATATTATGAAAGCAAAGCATGTGACAAATGTTTCAGGCAAATAATTGTTTTGTGTATGAGGGGCCTTTCCTAATGGTGTTATTTTTATTGATTAATTTTCACGAAAATCGCATTGTTACATCTAAAACTGAGTCATATTTAGAAAGTTGTAGCTACGACCCCATTTAGTCGTAATCCACTTTTGTTTCATTTATTTCCAACAATGCAATGCAACCGAAATAAAAAGTGATACAACAATAGACAGTAAAAGGGGCACCCTGCCTCTACAACAACTTCTCTGCAAGTCACCCATGCTATTCAGTGAAGTTATTTTAGTTCATAGTTATTATGCATCTTTGAATTCGTATTTGAACAGCTGGAATACGGTAACTCCACTGAATAACATGGGTGACTTGCAGATAGCTGCTGTAGGTGCAGGGTGCCTTTTACTGTCTATTGTTGTATCAATTTTTATTTCGGTCGCATTGTTGGAAATAAATGAAACAAAACTGGATTCTGACAAAATGGGGTCGTGGCTACAACTTTCTAAATATGTCCATGTAACAATACGATTTTGGTTTGTAACAATGCGAGGTCAATCTGTGATAGCCTTTATATTTTTATGGAAC
>JAQIWH010007810.1:0-10964 GCA_034695005.1 Cryptops parisi | reverse complement strand
CACACAGTGATCACCTAGCTCGCCCCTTGGCTGCCTCAAGCTAATTCCGTGTCAGCTTATGTGAAATGGAGTATAGAAGCTCCAAAACAAATTAAAAGTTAAATAAAAATAGCACCCATCTATCAATAACCTACGTCACAAATTAACTTTCCCAAAAAAAATACTCGTTACTAATTACGTCATTAATTTATTTAAATATTAATAAATTAATATTTCTACTACTAAGCACGTTCATGGTTGGTTTGTATTTCCCGCTTTATTCTAGGTTGTCTTCAATTGAATTTAGAAATTTTGTTTTATGATTCTTTAATAGTTTATGATATGAAATGTGAAATTTTCAGTTGAATACTCAGATAAAATGTTAAATTTTGAATGGTTTGTTACTGATATAGTTTTCTGCTGTATCAATACCGGTACTTTTGAGTCTTTTAACACTTGATTGATTGATTGGATGCTCCCGTGTTTTCATCAATAAAAAACTCCATCTAGAGTTTTTTTATTATCTTTCACTTCACACATGGAACATATAACAAAGATTTTCAGTACCGTATATCAAATTTTCTGTTATTTCTGTATGACCTTACTCATTGCAATTTGATCGTTCAGCTCTATTAAGTTCTGTTTTCTTTCTATGGTATTTTTTGTTTTGTTTTGTATCATTTTCTTTGAAATTCGCAACCTTAACGTGCTTTTATTTGGATGGAATTTCAGGAACCAAAAGGATGAATAGGAATGAACCAGATTATCCAAACTTGGAAACCACAAATGAATGGAACTTTAACCCTCGAGTAAAACATACTGTGAGTTATGGTACAAAGCTATTTAGTCGATAAGATATCGATCATTATTGTTGCCTTTGTTTCTTGAAAAATCACATAAAACGGTTTATTGAATATTTAATTTAATGATATTTTAGTTTGAATGTTACTGGGTTAGCTTTTGTTTTCCAAATTGTGAACTTTATATATTGAACTTTTGAGATTAAATTTTATGCAATTGAAATCGAATGATATTGATTATGCAATTGAAATTGTATGATAATATTGGTTAACATTACGACCTTACTCTACGATACATATGATTTTACTGCTATACATATTCTGCTCTATTATTTGTTTGTTTGTTTGTTCAAAATTGTGAACATAAATTTGATCAGTTTAAAAGGTGAAGTTTCAAGTGACGTTTCACTTTTACGGATAACAATTAACTTGATGCTTAGAACAATAGACATTGTTATTTAATGTATCATTCTAACGATCGAAACGTTTATTCAGTTCAAAGAAATCTTCTTTTGTCAAATAGGAGATGAAATGCAGTGCAATACAGTTCACTAGGGTCAGATATTTTGTTAGGGATCAAAATAACTGTAAACTATACTGTGTAAAAAAATGGTTCGTTCAATGGAATTTCACATACAGTATATTTTTATTGTATTCAACTTTATAGCAGTGAATGAACAGAAACGTATAACAAAAGGTGAACGTATTAAATAATGCAGTCATTTTTTAAACTACCTAACCTGGTCCTAGTGTTTTACCCACTAAGTCAAGTCCGTTAACTCAAATAGGAATAACTCATATTTACAATTTTTGACATACCAATCAAAGATATCTTTTTATTTCGTGATATATTCGTTAATTTTAAAATTTTGGTTAGAGGGTTCGCTCCGCCCCTGGTGAAGATCCCTTGTGAAAATGTTCTTTAAAACTCAATATTTTCATTATAATAGTTTTTCAAATATCTTCATGGAACCGTACTTTTGAATCACCCTGTATATGTAGATCTTCTAAAAACGATACCAATTCGTAAAGAGCGATTTCTCGTGAACCTCTACTGCTGACGGGAAAATGCAACTACTGCATGAAAGTCCAAATAAATGTCTTTCCAATGATATACAATTCTACGCAATGGCTTCCATAGTTTGGTCGCAATAACCACGCGACAAAAGCATGCTTACTGCATATCTTACAGAATCTACAAACTCAAATCTGAAATTATTCCGTTCAAGTGCATTTTTTTTAGTTCACTGGTGGTTTGGTTTTTAAATATAAAATCATTTCATATTTTATTTAGTACTAACAATAATTTTTGTTTGGTTGAGATTTTGGAATTTCTGATGTATTCTACATGCAGTTTTTTTTGTATGAATTAAACGGAAGGGAAAGGCATCTGAAAGATGTTGCTTTTGGTGTCAGCTGTGATGTGAAAACCTTCACAGTTCTATTTAAACATCAAATATTGAATCGAACTTCTTACACTTAACACTTACGTCACACCACACCTTCTGTTATCATTGTAAATTGATTTTTTGATCAATTTTTTTTCATTGTTGGATGTCAATTTTGTTGGAATGCTCTTGTTTACTATCACGATTTCGTATAATTTTGTTACAACATGATGTTTATCCCAGGAAGAGGAGGGGGATGCATTTCGAATAACATTGAACATCCTAGATCAGCAGTAAACTAGTTTGGAACTGACCAACACCTACCCCCTTTATTTGTTACACGATTAAAACTTAACACAATTTGGTAGATCAACTGGGTGTTTGTGTAAGAACTGCGTACCCGTGTTAAACGAGGATTACTGCATTTATAATGTGATAGATTTCACATACTCCGTTTCAGGTTTATACAGCAGCATTGAATCAGTTACGAGACCGATTCACACCTTGTCTTCCGCCACTAGTCGAATGTAGTCCATTCCTAGTCTACTTTCCCAAGGTAACTTAAAACGCGTAAGAATACAAAGTGAAAGGCTTTTTCGGTCCCTGATTGGTGTTTGGCTTGTAACTGATTCAGCACTGCTTTATGAACCTGAAATGAAGTATAGGTAGTTAGGACATGTACCAGAATGGATCTGTTTAATGGTATTAAAAACCATGTTCTAACTATGTTAGGGTTTTAACCCCTTCTTATTTATGATGCGTATTAAAATGTGTTTTAAAATATTGTTGAAATAAGATAAGCACCAATGTGTGTTCATTTGTAAGTACTTTTGCTATTAATCATAGTTATATTCGATGAAATACAGTTATTGTGATCACTTTGAGACAAGTTTTTGATAACAATAACCGGCTGATAACATTAAACAATGAATAAAAATCGGTGGCTGATCATGATAATAATAGCCGATTGGTAGCATTATCCGTGATCACAATAAACGAGTTTCCCTGTACATAACAGTGAGTGAAATCCTGTTTAGCGACCGGTTAACAATTTTATGTAACGGACTTGTCATCCATAGTTTGTAGTTATTCGTGTAGCGTCCACATTTCGTGTTACACGGACGTAGCGAAAAAACCAGAACAACCCTGTATTTATCATCTCTCAGTGATAGATACAGTGGAATCCGATTATTATAATAATGTTATTATTGGTATTGTTATCATAACCAGTTGGTCCTACAACACTAATGCATTTTTAACCACTGTGTAAATCAGCCGGTTATTGTTATAAAAATGTACTTGTCCCAAAGTGCAAAGTGATCATAATAACCAGATTCCACTGTATATTCAACATTTGACGTACAGTTTTTTCGTAAGTTTCGTAGTTATGAATCTAATTACTAACTCAGAATTTGTCGTATGTCCCGTGCTACCGTTTATTATAGTTATATAACATGATAAACCCTCGCTTAGCGACGTTATCGGTTAATAATTTCGTGTAACGACCGCTAGCATCACTCTGTAGTTATTATCCGTGTAGCATCTATATTCGGTGTTACGCCTACTTAGCGAACAACCCATTCCAGAACAACCCACGAATCTTTCTAAATTGAGTCACTGTATCTTTTCACTTTCCATTCTTTAGTGCGCTAGATGCTGTAACTCATCTCGTGTACATTTGATGTTTTCCAAGTATTATAACACGATGCTTTAAAATACAGTAGTATCCGCTTATTGTGATCACTTAGGAATCAGTGTTTTTTGATAACAATAGCCGGCTGATGACATTGAAAGATGAAAATAAAACATTAAACAATATGTTGAGACCGACTAATAATGATAACAATAGCCGATTGATAACATTATTCGTGATTATATATACATAACCGGATTCCACTGTAATTTTCCACTTTGTACAGTTTGACTTTCTTAAGTTTAGTTTACTTTTCACAATATGCTCATACACAAACATGTTACAGCATTGCAGATTTCCGCATATTGTTTTTTCGGCACTTGCCATTAACATCGGCAACTAGCATTAGTATTCAAAGTAAATACGTACATTTTCTACCAACATGATTATGGGAATAGAATTTTGTGAAATTAGATGAAGGTGATTCTTCTTTTATTTTTTATATACGAAAAAAAAATTATTGTTTTAGAAATGAAGGTGTGCTCGAGGGGGTTCAAGGTTGACCGCTGACCTAAATGCCAATTTCTAGCACTAGCCTGTCGCACAATTTTTTTTCATCATCTACCTATGTTACTGTAGTACTCATCTAGTACAGCAAGCTTGATTCTCCCTTTAAACAGGTGGATTGGACTCGTCTACCCAAATTCACGGTCGCCTACCTATCTTGGCTGGTTGATCCTTTGGCTCACTCACCTCCTCTCCTTTGGACAAACCTGCTGGAGGATTTTTCCACCTGTCTGTGTTTTTATTCAATAACGAGATATCGTTGAACGAGTCCGAAGATGATTCTACCCCAGTGCCAGAAAGGGTGAAGATGTACATGTGGTGTAACACGAGGGCAAATAGGATATCCATTTCCCTTCCTGTCAGCTGATGAGGCACTCGGGCCTCGGTATCCACTCCAACTCCGGTAAGTGACAAACTTATTAGACGTTTAGGGGGATTTCTGTCTTCCATATCTGGAATTTATAAGCTGTTTTAGTCCGCTTTCTTGGTTTTTTTGTTTTTTTTTTGATTCCGATTAACGAATTAACGTAACAGTTGTTTGGTGATGTTTATACTATATGATTACATAGCAAAAGTCTTCAGATTGTGAAACGTCAAAATGAAATTCAATTTTATAACTCGGAAGAGAATGATAAATTTTGTTTCCTTTTTGGATTTCTGTTCCGTATCTGGAATTATAAGCTGTTTTAGTCTGATTTCTTGTAACCTTGTTTTGTTTTTGGACTCCAATGCATTAAATAACATCATAGTTGTTTGGTGTTATTGTCGGTGTTTACCTTTATAATTCTACACGGCAAGAGACTTTTAGATTTTCTTCAGATTGTGAAATGTCAAAATAAAATTCAATGGAAGGGCCTAGTGTAAAAGTGACATTTTTTTGTGAAAAATGACTTGGAAGTATTTTCGAATGTGATAGGTGCAATTCTACCTTCCGGACGCATAATTTTGAACGAAACAACAATATGCCCACTAATATAAGTGCAAAAAGTGTTAAGTAGCTCATAGTAGCTTAAGTTCAGATCTTTAAACGCGTTTTTCTAAATTGTAGAAATGTTACTTAACACCCTTTTTATACCAGACTATTCATTTCATAAAATGGCAAATTTTGTTTCTTTTTGGATTTATGTTCCATATCTAGAATTATAAGCTGTTTTACTCGTATTTCTTAGTTTTTTTTTGGATTCCTATGCACCAAATAACATAATAGGTGATATTGTTTACTATATGATTACATAGCAAAAATCTTTAGATTGTGAAATGTCAAAATGAAATTCAATTTATAACTCGGAAGAAAATGGCAGACTTTGTTCCTTTCTTGGATTTCTGTTTCATATCTGAATTATAAGCTATCTTAGTTTTCTTTCTTGGTTTTTTGGATTCCAATAGCACTAAATAAACAGTTGTTTGGCGATATTGTTGATGTTCACTATACGATTGCAGAATGTTTAGATTGTCAAATGTCAAAATGAAATTTAATTTATAACTTGGAAGAAAATGGTAGATTTTGTTCTTTTTTGGATTTTTGTGTATCTGGAATTATTATATAAGCTGTTTAGTCTGCTTTCTAAACTGTTTATAAGCTCTTTAAGTCTGCTTTCTTGAGTTTCAATGCAATATATAACACAGCAATTATTTGAGAATATTGTTGATATAATTTGATACATGACAAGTGTTCAGATTGTGAAATGTCAAAATAAAATTATTATTCGGAAAAGAATGGCAAATTTTGGCATTGGCAAATTGTTCCTTTATTTTTTGGGATTCCTGTTCCATATCTGAATTAAGCTGTTTTAGTCTGCTATTTTTTTTTGGTTTTCTGACTTCCAATGCACTGAATAACACAACGTATCTTCTTAACAGTTATTTGATGATACTGTTGATGTTCATTATTTGATACATTGCTGGGGTCTTCAGGTGGCGAAATGAAACGCAACTTCCAATTGGGAAGTGAATGACAAGTTCTGTCTTCCTGTTCCATATATACATTTTAAGCTGTTTTAGTCTTGTTTCAGAATTTTAACGGATTTTTTGGGATTTCTCAATTCATTAAATAACATATCTCTCAATAACTGTTCGATGATGATATTGTTGATGTTATTTGATACATTTCTTCAAAAGTTTTTGGTCTGTTTAAACATTGTCATGCTCTAAGCTGGAAATTTCTAAAACACACTCGGAGTATACGAATAGTGTTTATAATATAAAATATTACAAACTTTTTTATATTCAAATCATTATATAAAATATTAAATACAGTATTATATTTGCTCTAGGCAGATTGTATTGATGTTTCAATAACATACTGTATACATTGTATACTGTACATCATGTCTTTGGTGATACTGAAACGCTGTTTGGATATCATAGTAGTTTCCTGGTTTTAGAAAATTCAATCCTGTGTATTATCACAATAATGTAACATGTAAGTTGTATAATTTTTATATAGTCATGTTATACAAATTTTCAAGTCCAAGTACAAAATGGCTTGAAATAAACTGAACTGACTACAGTATTTATGAAGCGTGAAACTGAGCTTAGCATAACTTTTCATCTCTTATATTAATTGTAATTAGTGAGAAAGTTACTTTTAATAATATGACATTCAAGTATGAGAATAGTATAGAAATTTTCTAAAAAACAAAGAATTAGGGTACTGAATTTAATTTCTTGAAAATGTATTTAAAATGTTCGCATAAACTTACTGCATACGAGGGTTCGTGTATGTTTTTATGCGAACATTTTACGCACCAAACTTCAGTTAAAATGGTATCACAAAAATATAATAGATTTTTTGTTCAGTACTAAACTATAAAAACAAGTCGTAATAAGTAATTGTACAAAAGACAAATGTTTATAATAATAATACAAATAAAGACAGAAAATGGCGTTTTGCATTTAAGCATAGTAATTTATTTTTTTGCGATCTAGATGGTGGCTCTTACTGAGTCACAATTCGTCTCATATTTTCTGGAAGCAGTGAAAGAGTAAACCATGTTGAAATGCGGAACTTCGAAATAGACATTCAAAAATGGGCCTAAGTAGTCACGCAAGACACGCAACACTTGTTCATGGTTGCCTTACCCCACTGCTTTTGGTTTTGTTTGCCATAGAAACAAAACAGTTGACTGGTATATTTCACACAAGTCAATGGTTAAAAAAAACAAACAAAACAAACAAAACAAAACAGAAGCCTTCATTCGTTAAGAATTGTTTATCTTAATAAAATGTCACTGCAGTCAATTTGACATAACAAGTTTCTTTGGTGGTTGTGGAAATTTGACGTATTCACTATGTTTTTCTCATGTGAACAAGGCGCATCTAATTTGTTAGAAACTTGACTTTGAACTGTTTTATTTAAAAACCTGTTTTCATGTTTGAAACATGTCATACATGGTATTGATTTTATATATGGTATTTCTATATCGTTCAATGTATAACAGCATTATTTATTTAAGAATTTCATTCCATTGAAAAATTATAATTTACAAATCAAAATTGCCATTTAAGCACTCATCTCAAACACTTCGTGTGTTAAGACTTCATTACTTATAGATAGTAGTAGTAGTGTATTACCCAGCTGGAGCAAGGGGCTTTGATCCTAGGTCACTTTGCAGTTCATCCCCCTCAAGTGGATCCTTTTGGCCTATTTTTTTTTTGGGTATACCGGAGATTTTAAATAATACTAGGTTAAGTATGAGGGTTTTCATGACCTAAGGAAATGAAAGAACCACAGCTTTTTAGAAGCTTCAACAAGGTTTAGAGGTTCCAATTTTTATACCATTCCATGTTGACCAATGGCTTAATGATAACCATGTATTATAAAGAAAGCCATAGTTTACCATAGCTAACTACGATAACCGAAATTGAGTTAAAGCATGGGGTCCATTCATTAACCTAAATTTTCAATAACCCAAGCATACCTCAACTGAGGACTCACTAGTTTCAAAGCGGTCCAATTTGGAACAGTGTCATCATCACAAGTGTTCATGTATTTATGTGGGTTAATTGTATGTACATTGACTAAAGTAAATTTAAACTGGCAAACTTTATGTTAATAGCTTCCGTTACATGGTGAAAATGTTCAAAAGTAAACTTTCATACTAGCAAATTAACGCTGTTGGCAGAATTTTAAAAAAGTCCTTCTCGTCAAGTCACTGGAATTTCTTTTCTGGTTAAATTTTGTATACATTATGTAGAAGTACTGTATTCTCCAAGTACTATATAACTATGATCGGTATTTTTAACTATAATCATATACTCATTTCATGTATAAGGTGCTCCGAAAGGCATCACCCCATTTGTTTTGCATAGATCTTTTGAATTAAAGAAAACACATTGTAATTTTCAATATATTTTTTTTAACAATTTTATTTATAAAATTACACTTTAAAAATTGTTCAAGAATTCATTTTATTAACTGGTTATTTTTTTGCAGCATTTTCAATGTCCCTGCCAAAAGTTTCGTTTTGTAGATTTTTTGGCTACAATTGAATTGAAGAGCCTGGTGTAAAAAGTTATTAAGTAAAAATTTTGTCAAAAACGACATTTTCGAATGTGTTATGGGGAAATTCTACTCTTCCTAAAGCATAATTTTGAGCAAAACAACATTATGTGCAAAAATATTAATGCAAGAAGTGTGAAGTAGCCCATAGACAGCAATGCAAGTTCAGATCTTTAAACGCGTTTTCCTCGAAATTGCAAAGATGTTACTTTTAACACCCTTTTACATCAGGCCCTTCAATTACTCACAATCTGGCTACCATACAAATTGTATATCAACTTTGTCCATTGATATAATTTCCATGATACTTTCCGGTTATAGCGGGGCCCAGTAGTTGTTTGTACTTGGTTATGAGTTTATTTTGCAGGGTAGGTTAGGGAAACAAAACAAAATCATACATTTAATACGTTTCTTTGTTTTCCTAACCTGACCTGCAAAATAACCCCATAACTAAGTACAAGCAAATAGCAACAAAATACTGGGCCTCGTCATAACCGGAAAGTACCAATTCCATTTTTAAATGTACACCATTTAAGATGTTTTCTCGTTTAGGAAGTTCATAAGTTCATAAGTTCAGGATTGTTCACATCTTAAACTGATAATACTGTAATACATAGAGATATTTTAACGTACAAAGTTGTATTTTTTTTATGGGAATGACTTTTTTATCGAATTCACGTGATTCGTCTCGATTTTCACTTTCATGCTCTTTCTTGTGCATTTTTTATATCAACCTTGCGACACTTTGAAATCAAATGACATCACCGGTTTTTTTTTTATACCATACGAAAAACTGAACAATTTCTATCCAATTCATTGCCTTAAATCGAAGGAATAGACTCCGTCAGCTAGAACATGATTTTTTTTAGAACTTTCTATACCGTATAATAATATGAAAAAGAAATAATAATAAAAAATAGTGAACCAGCCTAGCTCTCGTTCAACCCTTTGACTCGCTATCGACGTTTCCGAAAGTGATCAACTTGCACCTCACGCTTTTCGGAATTGCTCCTGGGAGTTCTAATAACCCTTTGGTTGGGTTTTCCAATTCGTCACGTGATCTCTTCTACCCCCACGCATTTCGCAAGCTAAAGAAGTCAAAAAAAAACTTGGGTTCATTTCCGTTTCTCGCTTTCAACTAACAAACGAGTAACGAAAAATCTTACTTAAGTTGCCGTCTTTGACGATAGAGTGACTTTCGTTTTATTGTATATGTCCTGATAATAGGGTTGAAAGCAGCATTAGTCGATGTCGAATGTCGCCCAGAATTAAGATTGAGTGAAATTCGGTTCCGCATAGATTATTGATTTCAAACAATTTGCGATACCCTGTGTATTATGTTTTATTTGTGAAACCGTTATGTTCACGTAAATAGTATTATAATTTTGATACTACAAATTCAACCTCAATAATCCGGAAAGCCGGGCAAGTGGCCGGATTAGCAGGTTTTCCGAACTAATGAAGCTTAGAAAAAAAAATGGCAAACGATACATATAAAATACCCTCTACTGTATCACTGATAGATACCACTTACAATAAACAAAAATGAAGTTCCGGATTAGTGAGGTCCAACCTGCTATCGCCTATATATATGAAAGGGAAATGCCTTTTTAGCATTGTCACGCAGAATTTCGATAACTTCTGAACCGATTTCTAAGTTGGTTTTTTGTCATGTGGCTCATGAAATCGACTTTGTTCAAGAATATAACCATTCTGGATAACCATGAAGCGATTTCTTTTTTATTACAACCGTCTATTTAACTTGGCCGGTCGTTAAATTTGTTTCAAATCTTCGAGGTCGTTTTTACCTATGTTCCCAGTATCCTAGAGACTTGAAACTTGGTACACAGATTAATCCTGCGTTATAATTTGATCTATCAAATTGGGAGACATCCAGGTCGCGTTAATTACGATCTTTACGGTATGTAAAGAGCGGTTTTACCTGATAAGGTGTTGTTGACGCTCCGAACCGCTTTACTGAATTTTGGTAGCATGGAATCAGGTAACGAGATGACAAGAAACTGCACTGCAACTTCTAGTTGGTAGTGTTGCTGACGATAAAGGACGCGTTCACTTTATAAGCGCAATAACCATCC
>JAQIWH010007809.1:0-10965 GCA_034695005.1 Cryptops parisi | reverse complement strand
GAGGTGAAAGGAGGACATAATAATTTACATGACAAAGGAGGACATGTCCTCCATTAGGATACCATATGGTAACCCTACCCATACTAGAGCGCTCCAACGTGCCTTACTTATATTGTACTGTACATATGTACAGTAACGTGATTTCACTGCGGGCTTGGACGAAAATGAAAATAGAATCCTTTAAAAGTGAATAATACATACATATTGAATTTAATTTTACCAAACGATCAATATAAACTTCAATACAGTATACAGTAAGAATACGGTAGTAATGTACAGAAATGGTATTTTAATATGTATATGTATCGTAATATAATTTTGTAGACGATGACGGATAACAGAAACTGACGGTTAATCGAAGTTTCACTGTACTACGAAAGATAATCATCATTCTCCAGTGAGGTACAAACATACTTTGACTAGCACCAGCGACTCCACTGTCATCTGCTGATGTACTGCCTGTTGGAAGTTCCTCATGCTCAGCATCTGGAGAGTACGCATTCAATTAATAGTTAAGTGATAATTTTGATAATTATTAAGACAGCATGATCATATGAATTATTCAGTGACATACAATGTATCTGTGAGGTCTTTTGCACATTGGCAAATGCATCCTCATACAGATTCTTCAGTAACTCGGAGTCTGAAAAAAAGTGATCATAATGAATGTTGAAAAATGGAGAAAACAATCAAATTGAGTACAGTACATAAAATCAATACATAAAATCAACTTACCATTGCTTAACTCCAGCGCTGTGGAAGAATTCACACATACATGTATTGGGCCATGCTCACCAGTTAAATAGATCGTTTCATTGCCGGTAGCCATGAGATAATCTATCTATGTAATGTATGTATATCTATGTATAATAATCTATCAATATAATGTATGTAATGATGTATCAATATTGATGGAATTCGCTATGTTATGTTGTGGCTCTGAAGGAGTGAACGGAGTAAACTATCCAGAATGTTCCATTTGCGCGAGTACTCTCTCTGCTCACGTGATCAGAGCACTCCGAGCAGTAAGTGGAATTCGCTGTAAGGTATCATAACTAAGTCCAGATGAACTGACTTCACAACATTGCATGTTTTTTTACCTGTAGGCTTTCTGGTATGTCCAGTGGCTCGGCTAAATTTTCGGCCAGTTGAGATTTGTCTCGTCGGGATTTTGCACTATAAAAGATTTATATATTTAACATTAAATCCATCACGAAGTTATGCCTACACAGAAATGTTTTTTAGTATAACAATTTGTTTAGCTTACTTACCGCTTATAGCGTTCGTTTGCATTTAAATAGTGTCCTGTTAAGACCCCGTGGGTATATCCTACCCCTCTTACTGTTTTTAAATGTTCTACACAGCAAAGGGGGGTAGGAGTATACCCAAGGGTTCTTATCACTGGTGCTGTGACCAGGATATGGTTAGTAACAATAATCACATGCAAGAAACATTGTTGGCAGATGGGAAGCATAATTTTTGGGAAACATAAAATTTTCAAACAAAACTTTTTTTGGGAAAAAAACGTATAAGTCAGATAGAAAAACCATGGCAACAAGTTATGATTATGATTTGGATCAAATAATACAAGAAATTAGAAAATTGAGTACTGCGCAGGACCTGAACCTGCCGGTTCGGCTCAATCAACGACAAGTCACTTTTGCAACTACAGTAGAGATTTCCGTGGGTGAGTTAGAAGAGCTAGTGGCTCTCACTCCCCACCCCTCAAGAACTACAAGAAGAAAAACGAGAAAAATGTCAGGGCCATGGACACAGAAAAACCGAATGCTACCGATTACGAGCAGAAAGACGACGAGAAACAGCAATATGGAAAAATAAGCATGCCTGTAAGAAGTGTGGCCGTCTGGATCATCGAACGACAGCCTGTCAACAACCACTCCCATCAATTTGGATGCTGAGAGAAATATTATTAAATAAGAGACAAAATAATTTATTTGTTAATAATAATATTTCATTCATTCACAATATAAATTAAACATAAGAGATGATTTATAAATAAGCTCAACATTGTAATAATGGATTTGTTTTTAGAAGATATTTTTAGAGGCTAAAAATATACTTACCTTTTGTGCTGGTTCTTTTCTCCTGATTTATGGAGACTGGATGTCTTATTCTTATACTCCCTGATGTTCTTTTTATTGTGCTATGTGATGCCTGAAAGGACATAATATTGTATTATATGTTTTGTTGTTCTTTTTGAGAATAAACCTGTTACTCTTTTGGAACTTTGTGCACTCGATTTGGTTCACACAAGTCATATCTTTTGTCAAGTCTTACGATACATTTCATTCAGATTGACAGTACCAGATGTCTGCGACTGCATACTTTATTTTTTTCATCATTCTTCTTCTTCTTCTCTCTCTCAATATCAGGTAACGACCAAGGACAGGGATGGGTCAGTGTGTACAAAAAAACTGACGGCCAGGAGGTAGGTTAAAAGATTCGGCGACCCTGACACCAGGAAGTCGAGTGGCTCGTGGGTGGCGAATATAATGTTGCAGATAGTGCTGGTTAAAAATGCATGGGTACGCCGGGTTGTCTGGTGAAGCGCATATTTGTGCAACGTAACGGCGATTTCTATCATCCATTAGATGTTGAAACGGAGGCTCTCCACTCTCCGCGCACATGCTGATGATCGGGCTGGTGCGAAAGGCCCCTAAAGCCAGGCGGATTCCCGCGTGATGGATGCTATGTAGACAAGTCCGCACATGCATAGTGTGTTGTGGTTCGAGGATGCTCCTGACGCAAGGTTGGATGAATGCACACAGGAAGAAGTTGACGAATACCAACGTTACTATGACACGTTAGTTACAGCAAAAATACCGGTTCCCGGCACTGATCCTGCAGTGCACACGACCAAATCATCTTGAACAATTGACCTTGCTCGAGTTTACCATGTGTTATTCTAAAAGCAGAATTGGTATTTCAAAAAATCATTCGGAACGAGTGGTCCAGATTATTCCGGCTAGTGAAGACACAGATGAGATTTTTTACAAACAGTGGTCAACGCCAGCTGGCAAAATGAGACTCTTTTGCATGAAGGTGTAAACACTTGGAAAGAAGCTTATGAACGACACCACTTGAACAATGAATGGGAGCTCAATATGGATTTGATTACAGAAGACAATACTGACATTGCAGAGCAAGACTACGATCACCGTGAGTGGATAGAAATTGTAAATCTGCCACCATACATTCTACCTCATGACGTTCCTTTGGGGAAACATGTCGTCGACTTGACTAACAACTGGTCTGCAATGTACTCAACCTACAATGACATTGAATATTTGCCAAAATTCATTGAACATGCAAAAGATACACGAAAACGAGGGTTTAACTGAAGATTTGCCTGATGGCATTAATTCAATGCAGATCAACATGCTGTATTGAATACACAAACAACTAAGCGGTGAACCTTCGATCAAGTTTGTGCAAATTCAAGGTTCTGCTGGCACAGGAAACAGCTGCGTTATAAGAGCAATGGTCAACCACATCCTGCGTAACAGAGGTGATGGAACCGTGTTATTACTTGCGCCAACAGGTGTTGCTGCAAACAACATCAAGGGATCAACAATTCATTCTGCTCTAATAATCAAAGCATCATCAAAAGCAGTTGATGGCCTGCAGGGACAACAAAAACTGAAGTTCCAGCAGGCGATGCTACGACTGGAGTTTGTCATCGTTGATGAGTGTTCCATGATAGGATTAAATTTATTAGCAGCAGTCAACCAGCGATTACATCAAGCCAGCGAATAAACAAGAACTATTTAGAGGAATTCATGTTTACCTGATCGGTGATTACTCGCAACTTCCTGTAGGTGACATTGAATTGTATGGCGCTCCAAAGTCTGAAAGGGCAGTAATTGGAAAAACCCCATATTTACATTTCAATAAGTGCTTCTTCCTGGACAAATTATGCGACAACAAGGTGCTGAACAACAACACTTATGCTCCGTGTTGTCAATCTCCAAAAAACAGATTACGAACAAAGACTTCCAATTTATTGCTAACCGTTTCCTCGAGAATAAAAGCGATGAGCAAAATCTATTCACAGATGCGATCAGACTTATGGTGCATAACGATGACATTTAGAACTATAACAACCTAAGACTTTGAGCATCAGGAATGGCAGTTTCGATTATTTGGTCGCGCCACAATAATGAAACTTCAGCAACAGCAAGTGCCGACGATGCGCAAGGACTTGAACCAGACCTACTCCTAACCACAGGTTGCAAAGTAATTCTTCGTAATAACTTGTGGACAGAAAAAGGATTGTGCAACAAATCAATCAGGACCATCACCAACATTGTGTATAAGCCAAATGCGGAAATTGAAGCTTCTTATTATGACATGCCACTATTTATCACAGTGAAGTTCGATGAATACTATGGCCCACCTTGGATAACAGTTCTGTCCCTATACCATTAATATCAGTTGGGTTTTAAGCAAAAATCATTAAAAATCCTTTTTAAGCATACTCTTTATATACTGGCATATAGCGTTTGCCATATTGGTTTTTAATTAACAGCATAAGCAGTGATACTCGATGCACTAAAGCATAATAAAGACCCGTGCGATATTGATCTGTGCGTGAAAAATAAAATAAAATCGGACAGTTTGCCATTTGTGTTCCACAAAAAAAAAGTTGCTGTTGCACATTTAAAGATTAGAAAAATACTTGAAAAATAAAAAAATTGTGATGGCCAGGAATCGAACCCAGGTCAAATGCTTGGACGGCAGCTATGCTCACCACTATACCACCATCGCATCCTGCAAAACAACTTTATTTATGAAGTAGTTATAGTTCACTTTCAAGTCAAAAGAGTCAAATCCTGGTCATGGTAATTACAACTCAAATGGTAGACCATCTTTCAAAATCACCATTGTCAAGTCATGATGAGAGGTTAATCTATCAATTCCATTAAAGTTAAGAATTTTAAATAACCTATGAATTTTACTAATTGACATTTTTAAAACTTAGCATGACTTGCCAGCCATGTATATTTTTACTCCAAACCTGCTCATGGTTTGGAGTAACAATATACAATGCTTCCCATTTATACATGTCGGCGCTGATTGGTTATTGCCCGTCCAAATTCGAAAAGATTTACGCGTTGAAAGAGAAAAAATTCAGACGAACAAGGTCTACGTATGATTTTTCACTAATTGTAAACCATCATTCGTCCAAATTTTAGAAAAAAAGAACTGGAAAGTCTAATCCATAGACACATCATTCATCAAAATCCACCGAGTCTTGTTTTTGTATGCACGATCTTTATATACTGGCATTTAGCGTCTGCAGTTATGGTTTTTCATTGATGCCGTGTAGCCCGTGTCACTCGGTATTCTTCGATGGATCCGTTGTCACCTCATTTATCAAAATCCATTGAACCATTTAGCTTGTAGGAGAGTCTAAAGAATAATGCATTTGTGGCATGTAGCATCCATCATATTGTTTTTTCATTGATGTCATTAACCAATGTTACTCGAGAGAACATGCCGGATCAGATGACATTTTACCCATCAAAATTTATTAAGCCAATTTCTCTGTAGGAAGGTACAAAAAAAAATGCGAGACAAGTGGGTGAAGGGAGGAGAACCACAGCCATCTTTCGAATCTTCAACTTTCAAGACTCGCTGCATCGTCTCTTTCGGTAGTCTATGATCTATTCACCTACCGTAGTCTATGATCTTTTCTAGCAGATATAGCTAATAAACGACAAAAGAAAGCATCAAAGTTTTATCAAAGATATATCACAAACATGGCCATCAGTCGAAGTCACAACGCAATTTTGCTCCTGTCGGAGGCTCATAGCGACCTTGTTATCGAAACTACAAAGATAATCAAGACGAAATCATCAAATGAGCAGCAACGTTCAAAAATCTCTTCCAGCATTGCTGTTTTTGAAGACTGTATACATTACATAATACGCTCAAAAGAGGAGAACAGCGAACTCCACCAAACCAACCACATCGAACAATTAACCGAACTCGAAACCTCTATCTTGGATAAAGCATCAACACATCATGAGATGCCAGGAGATCACTCATATAATGCTTATTTCCCACCATCAAACTTTTGTGAGATTTTACAACATTGTCTATCTAACAATACAATCATAAAGGATTTAAAATTATCCATCGACCACATCAAATCTAAAACTGATTTAACTGGATTGGCAGTATTGAGTTTGACTCAGGGCTTTTTTAATGATCATAACCATCCCCAGGTGGAACCATGTCCTGTTGATCAAAGACTCAAAACAGAATCATCTTCTTTTTGTCTCGTTTTATTGAACTCTAGCACTACAAATCATTTACTTAATGAAAAGGCATCTCTCATTAAAAAAAATTGCTTCTGAGATTACCAAATCGAGTACCCATCTAATCACCATACCAGAACCTTTGCGTGAAACTACTACTTCTGAGAACCATACAAAGTCGTTGGGAACCCTAGTTCCCTGTTTCAATATCGACCCCAAAGACCACCAGTGTTATTACCAAAACTCAAATTACAAATGTTAATCACCCTAAAGACGTCCCTATTTCTACCAAGTCGAAAGAATTCGACTTTCAAGTTAGCAATGGTAAGGAGTGGGAATCTCGGGAGGAATGGTGGGAGAAAGCAAACCAACCGATTCTACTCACCTGGTGTTGTCCTCTCACGGCGGATGAAAAAGCTAGCATTTTTCACCACACAGCATTGGATACAATCACAAAAAAGTGACAATTATTTACTGTAAACTAATTTCCAATAAATTAGCGAATGGTGAAGTAATACCATTTGTGGAATTAGACGGGTTACTATACTGGTAAAACCGACTACAGAAAACACGACATAACTCGATACTACGAGTGGTATTGCCTGAGGCATTGATCAACGATGTCTGTTGTTTCTATCATGATGAGCCTGTTGCTGGCCATGGTGGTATACAACGCACAATTAGTCGAATTAGCAGAAGTTTTTTTGACCTGGTTTAATAATTAAAATTCGCGATGTCAGAACATGTGATGTATGCCAGCGAGTGAAAGCAAAATCAGGACAACCTGCTGGTCTTCTATGTTCGCACGTGGTTAGTGAACCGAATGAGTGTATATCTGCTGACCTCTTTGGTCCAGTAGTGACTTCTACAAAACAATCAAAGTATGTCTTGATACTGGTTGACAATTTCTCACGATTTGTAGCTTTATACCCGTTGTGAGATGTGACAGCAGACAAAGTCTCCTTCTCCTCAAAGTCAAAGTCCTTGTTTTCGTCCTTAGTTTACTACCGGAGAAAATTTAGCTTCCCTTCCAGTCTTGCCGCATCTGCTCCACCATGAGCCAGTCCAAACCGAAAAGACCGCGTTCGCAGCCACGACTTCCTAGGCGTCACTGCTCAACATGTCTATGCCTTGACGACGGCATTGCCATGATGGGAAGACAACTCGACGATGTGCAGCAGGCACTTCATGGCGTGGACAACCATCTCCACCTGCCATGAGCTCTCTTCTTTCGACCTGGTTGCCACGTCCACCGCGTTCCATACTCGTCATCGGCGTTACCAAATCTCCCAGTCAACTCGTCTTTGCCACCTGTCAACTCGGTTGCTGCGCCGGTTCCAGAATCCTCGTCGGCTGAAAACCTCGACTATTATACATCACGACATATTGAAGGCTGGTCAACGGTGGCGCCTCTTTTTCTGGGGGCCATGGACGCAACCTGCCGGAACAACAAGGAGTACCTCGATCTACTTCTTGAACAATATCCTAAGCTGGGACAAAATCGTACTTCATCTCGACAGCGACGAGTCCACAAGGTTGTTTATACATTTACCCGGGGGTTCCTGGCATCATCGCGAGTCTCCCGTCTACCAGTACTACTTAATTCTTCTAATGACCAACCTCTCGTTTCGGTCGTCACCACTGAGCCTTCGAACACAACCACGTATGCGGAGATCGTCGCGGCGGAAACATCCACTCAAGTTAGTCTTCCGTCGTTTCTTAGGGTGACAGCGCACTGGTTTAGTTAGACTTTAGACCTTTAGTTAGATCTTCTTTTCATTTTATTTTCTTGTTTCCCTTCTTGGTCGCGTGGCTAAGAAGGCTTAAAAGTACCATTAACTTTGAGGTGGAGTTCCACTGTTTTCATTTGTTAAGGCTTTTATTTTGTTCACTCTGTGTGTTACATCAAAATTTTCGAAGTCGTAAATTCAAAGCTATTTTTAATCTGGTTCCCGACTTGAAATTTCAACTTCAAGTCCAATCGACTTGAAATTTTGCATACTCACATGTATTTATAGAAAATTTCTTTTTCTATCTTTTAGTACATTTGAATATAAAAGCCTTTTTTTAAAAAAAAAATTTTGCCATCAATTTATTCCTTTTTTGGCCTCCAATTAGAATATTTCAACTCCTTTTTCTAAAAAGAAGTGATTAGTGATTTTTTTCCCTTCAGCTTTTTTACCCTTACATTGTTTAGTTATTTTAGCATCCTATTTTTTTATCTTTCCTTGTTCTTAGCTATTAGTTACTGCAATAGTTATCTAAATATTGTTGGTTTTATTTTTTGGAAAGGGATGTTGTTTCTTTCATGTCCTTGTTTAGTTGTAGTTTTTTTTTAAGGACCATTATTTCTGTTGTTTTCTAGAAAGTTCAAATTTCAAACGACTTTGTAGTTTTTTGTCAACTCATTTCGTTTAGGACAACTGTTTAAAAATTGTTTTGTTTTTATCTATTTGCTACTCAAAACTTAATATTTAACTTAGCTTTGAATTTTTGCTGTTTTTTTTTTTTGAAAAGAATAGGAACAGGTTTCAAAAAAAAATTTATGTTTTATGTTATATGTTAAGTGTTTTATGTAAATAATTGTTGGGCTACATTTTTTTTTTGTTATTTTTTGTTTGAAATTTTCAATATTTCCCTTTGAATATTCCAACAATATATTTCAGATTATAACTTTGTATAAAAAACAAGGGAAAAAGAAGAAAAAACATTAACAAATTTTTATGTAATAAAGTGGCTGTTTTTTTTTAAGTCCAACAAATGATTATAATTTTTGATGCATTATTCTTATCAATTATTTTTTTTAAACTTGGTTGCAATTTAACTTTACTTGAGTTCTATTTAACTTTATTTATCACTCGGGAAAAATGTGTATTCCACCACATTTTTCCTCTGGGGGGGGGGTGAAGTGTGGTGACAGGCTTTTAAGTTAGGAAAGGCTTAGTTAAGTGTCTTGTGTCGACCCCTTGGTAGCAGCTCGCTCGGCCAGTGGGGCTAGCTTGTTGTCATGTTGCTTTTCCCCGCAGCATGGTGACGAGCTGGGCCCACAGGAATTGGGGAGGCGAAGATGGCCCATTTGGAGTCGCTGAGAGGCGTGGTCAACCCTCGTCAGAAGACTCGTGCATGAGCATGGAAAGCATTATATGATTTACTTTTACCCTTTACTGTCCGAATTATTTTTTCTGGAAAAAAAAAATTGTCGGTGTACCTACTGTTTACTACCAACCAGTTGAACACATAGAACTTGATGTTTGCATTTTTGGGGTTATAGTTTTCTAAAAATAGCTTTGTAACTTTGAGGTCACACTGGGCAGTAGTGAATTTTCAAGTATCACTGTCTTTGATGATATTTTCTAACTAAAAACTACATAATGCAAATCTACACGAATTTTTATTATATAACATATAAAACACACAAAAACTAGTAAAAAATAATTTTTAAAAATCAACAAATATTTGTATAGAATGAAGAGATATTTGAATATAATAAACAAATATTTGAATAGAAAGAACAAATACATTATAAAATAATGGACAACCAAGCAAACCACCTCCTAAGATCAAGGTGGGTAGTTTGCTTAGTTGTTCATTATGTATTTTAGGGTAGATAATTTTTTTGTATGTTATAAAATGAACAAATATTTGAAATGTGTCTCTAAGAATACAAATACATCAATTAGTCTGTATGAAACTGCAGAAAACAGTTTGATTTTGGAGTGAAGCAAAGGTGAACTTTGCATTTTGTGCAAACAACCTTGGGCACACCAATGGATTCAGGTATTTTGCATCACCCCCGTTTTTCTGAGAATCGTGGCCAGTGGCTCATTTCATCTAACCTGACATCTTGCTGTGGCATTGAGGCGTTTGGACCCTTTTTCTTTTCAATTTGACTTTCAAGTGAGTTTGAACTTCGTCTTCCCCTTTTCTTTGGCCTTTCTATTGCAGAGGCTGGATGCAATAGAAGCTTTGAAATCTAGGAGGCATAGTTCTTCATTTTTCGTTACTCCTGATGCTGCACAATCTCTTCTGTGTAGCAGCCATGCATTGACAACTGCCATATCCAGAAGATAAAAAAGTAGCCTTAGATACCATTTCTTTGATCGTATTTTGATGCGATACAGTGCTAAGAGAGAGTCCATCAAGTCAACTCCACCCATGCTCTTATTGTAATACTTTACAACACTGGGGCATTCAACGCCAATTCCTTCTTTTTCGATTGATTCCATCTTTCTATTGTCCATTTATGGAATATGATCCAATGAATGAAGGGGGGGGGGACTTTAGGGTAGAATCCCCTCCCATTGGAAAAACATCGATTATTTTTATCCAAATATATCGATACATATCAAATAATTGGAAGATTATCCCCCTCCTTCGCTCAATTTATAAACAAAATCAACACATTTTCTGGGTGAAAACTAGCATGTTTTTAAATCCAACTGTGTGAGCAGTGTACAGTATGCATGTGCTTTGTCTTGAGAGCGTTTTGCACATCTTTGTCTGTTTTTCCTTTTCTATCAAAGAAGAATTCAGTTGTGCTTTTAAACTATCATTTGAAACACGAGTTTAGAAGACTTTCTAAATACATTCAAATGCTTTGAAAAGTTTCACAAGTTCAATGCTTTGTTATTGTGGCGTTGTTTTTACTAGAGAAAGCATAAATTGAAAATTTTCAATTTGT
>JAQIWH010007808.1:0-10966 GCA_034695005.1 Cryptops parisi | reverse complement strand
AACTGGAACAATCTACCAATAAGAATCCGAAAACTCCCAACCACACACACATATATACATAAAAATACAAAAAAATTCAACAGACTTTTATATAACCATTTGCTGTACACCGACTAGCTGCTTAATTGTTTGTGTTTTACTGCTTTGTTTTGTTTGTTTGTTTCCTTTTGTTATGTTCGATTGTAATCAATCGTTTTATGCATAAAATAAAAAAAATAAAAATAAAAAAACGCAGTTTTTTAATTACCGTATATGATGGAATTAGCATATTGTATTATATATATTTTTTAATTTGTTTATTTACTGTTAAATTTACATAAAAAAGGTTAAATAGTCAAAGATATATTGTATTATAATCTAATAATAAATTAATAGTGAAATCATGTTATTGAGTTTTTTATGAAAATTGACCAGGACTCTTCGTCTGAAATCGCCATATGAGCACTGCTGTGATTGGACAAGACTCTAAAAATATAAACACTTTCTATCTTCAATTCTGATATTAAATTTAAAAACTTTCAACTCTGTGATGACAACTCACTGATTTTCAACCAAATTATTGGCTCATTCTTTTTTTTCGGGTAACATTAAGGTGCCCGTCCGAGCTATTTCTCGCAATCCACGATGGTCTTACCACCAACACTAATGCCAAATCAGCCGTGTTTAAGTGGCTTTCATCTCGCAACGTTCTTGTGCTCATCCCAAATAGCGGAAATGACCACACCCGCCTTGGTTTGGAGTGTACATACACAAACAAAGATGACTTTTATCTTATATGTATGATGACCAAATTCGTTTTCGAAGCCATTTCACTCAACGAAGTCTTATCATTGATCTTCAATGGTTGATTTTTTATGGCACTTTTTTCATAAAGCAGCATTATGATGAACACAACTATTCGTAAAAACTTGACAAACCTTGTTCACTTGTGTGTATTGTTTCAATGCACTTTAACGGGTCTAGAATTCCTTAAAAACATGCAATCTTCAAGAGCACTTATCTTTTGGCAAATACATGAATTCTGAGCTTTTCAAATTTTCGCGCCTTCTCAAGGCAAGCGACGTTCATTAATAACAAAGTGAGACGTATGTAAAGTGAGAGAAATCAAATAAATTGCACTATGTAATTTCGATATTCAATTGATGTGTGTTTTGAGTAATTGTATTTTTGATTTCTGCACGTTTTGATACATGCGAATATTTATTTGTACGAATTTCGATTTATTTTTATTTATTTTATATTTTATTTAAAGAGTCATGCAGTCCAAAACGAACCAGAATACAAAAATGAAAAGAATGAATAACATTAAAACAAACGTTAACAGCAATTGTTAATACAGGTTGAATCTCACTTATCCGAAATTCGCAAATTCACCGGCATAAGCTTCGATGATTCGGCGATTGGAATTTACAGTACAATTTACAGCGAATATTTTGGTTCATAATTTTTAAACCTACAGTTATTTTTGTAATTTTTCGTAAGCTTCACTAGTTCGAAAAATCCGCTAATATATGGCCATTTATTTGGTTCCAAGCTTTCCGGATTAGTGAAGATCAAGTTGTATGTACCAATAAACTAGAACCATTTATTATAAATATTTATGCGAAATTAGATTTATGCGATCGTCAAATCATTCGATATTTGATTTATGCGAGTTTTGAGTAATTCTATTTTTGGATTTCTACAATTTCCGATTTGTTTATTAATATACTAGTAGTTAACCCGTGCTGTATCACGGGGGGATAAGCCACGTCTTGAGGACGTTGATGGACGGAACCCGATGACTAAAGCGTTCGTTAATTTCACACACACATACACAGACGTGGATTAATCTTATTAAAATACTTTTTTTTTACATTAGACTTACGGTTTTTTTTAATTAATGCGGTTCTCGTTTTACGCGGTTTTTTGGTACATTTGACTGTACAGTATAAAACAAAATTCCCCACTCTTAAAAACATAATAAAATCCAAGTAAACCACCTCTTATGATCAAGGTAAAACCAAAAAATTCGGTAAGTTAAAAGTAATTTTTTTGTGTTTTACCTTGATCGTAGGTGGTGGTTTTACTTGGATTTCACTATACAGTATATTCACAACAAAACGACTGTAGATGGCAGTATACGTTGAATTCCCAGCTCTCACAAACTGAATTTTACGGTGATGAAATCATGGTTAGACAAACTTGAGCCATTTTCGTGATTTGAGTCATGGAATAAGCTTCCTAATTTTTAACAATTTCTTACTAAACCATACTGTACATGCTGTACTTGGTACCAATCTTGTTTGGAAAAACTCCAAAAGTTTTACACCAAAAGTAACACCATTTATGTATCACACCCAATATCAAACAAAATAAACAAAAATACCCGTTTTAGACCTTGTTTATGTTGATTCAGTTAGAAATTGAAAAAAAAAAATACTAATGAAATATGCGAAACGGGAAATTAAGAATATCCATTATGAAGAATGTATATTGAAAAATAATAGCTTTCATATTTTAACTGTATAGTGATTTCTTTACAACCGAAGATGATTTTATTCTGAAACATGTTTCGAAAGACTGCGAGAGGTTGAAATGTTCAGAAAAGATTCGCTTTTTAAAAATGAATTTTTCAAACGTTTCACTTTTGAATGAAATTGATACTAATAAAAATAAAAACTAATAAACTTCATACCAATCCTTTAAATCGTAATTCTGAACCAATAAAAATTTTAGGTAAAATATTTGATTCACAGTTATCTTTCATTCATCATATTAATCATATCATCAAAAAATTAAATAAATTGATTTTTCTTTTTAAGAAAATCAAAACAATTTTAAAAAATAAAAAAGAAAAAATTATGTTATTTAAATCAAAAGTAATTTCCATTTTGAATTATGGTATCTTACTATGGTCAAATATTCCAAATTATCGTCTACGCAGGTTGGTCGTTGCGTACAATCGTTTGCTTAGAGTTTTGTTTAGATGATCGGCTTATGTTTCTATCACCCATAAACTTCGTACACTTAAAATTTTTTCTGTCTCCAATTTAATAAAATTCAATCGTATAAAAGAAATACCTCGAATTATAAATGATAAGACTCATTCCTTTCATAAATTTAAGCATTACTTTAATCAGTCTATGTCAAATCGTATTTCCACATCATACAAATTTAACCTTGACTTCATTATAACCAACTCAATACAAATTCGGTATCCATATAATACATTTGAACTATGGAATAATCTCCCTATTAGACTTCGTAAATGTGGTATAGATGTTAATTGGACAGATAATAGACAGAAGATTAAATTTGATAATTTATTGAAAAACTATATGTTTGGTAGTGATCCACTGTGAATTATGTATTATTTTGTTTTCTTTGTTTTGTTTATATATATATTTTTTTCTTTTTCTTTCTGTTTTTATTTGTATTGTTTTGTTTTTATGACTATTTGTTGAATAAAATAATAAATAATAAATAAACAGGGTGAAGCAAAAGTCTGGTCCTAGTGACAGCTAAATATCGCGAAAACCATTAGCGGTATGAAAATTCGGATTGAACTATTGTAATGTATATCGGCCATGGGCTATCCAATGACATTACCGGAAGTGCACTTGGATGTGATTTTCAAGGTCATCCAATTATTAATTTCTTTAATGTGCATTCCACACTACATATGTGATTTAGAAAGTAGAAAGTAATCAAGAAATAATGCCAATGCACGAAAGTTGATCGGTTAGTTACAGGTGAAAAGTACGGTTTTGCAAGAAAACTAGCAGGGACACCCAAACATAGCCCTAGTCGGCAATGTAATGGTGGAAAAACTGTGAAAAAGTTTTGGGCACACCTATTAGACTGATGGCATTAACACATACATAAATCTAACACATTTTCTAAATTTTTTTTTACCACTTTTTTAGCTTTTTTACTGTCAGGTAGGCAGGCAGCAAACTAGCATTCAATTGCTCAATATTACCTCAATTTGTTGAACGACCATACATTTTGAATCATCAAAAATGGGCGTGCCAAACACTTGGTGTGACCAAAAAGGGGCGGTTATTGGATCCAAAAATTTGGATTTTTTCTCAATATTTGCTCATTCAAATGTTCATGCTGTAGGAAAGCACGTCACATGATCACATACAAGGATTCAAGTGGCTGTCTGCTTGTGACGTCAAGCATGAGAAACGTCGCTTTTTGTCATGCAAATTGTATTGTCAAACGATTGAGGTATTGAATGCTAGTCTGCTGCCTGCCTTAAGCCATGTTGTTTCAGCGTCCCTTGTGTTTGCTTTCCTGTGACACTGTCTTTCGCTTGTAACTTCCGTTTTTACCGTTCTATTTTCGATCTGTTGGATGCGTTGGCATTATTTCATGAATATCTTCATTTTTTCAACATATGGGGTGTGATTTTTAATATTATTTTTAATATCATTTCCGGTAAATGATTGGATGACCTTGAAAATGATATAACTTCCGGCAACATTATTTGATAGCTCATGGATAATAGTTATTTCAATAGTTTCAAATGTGATTTCGCGTAACTCTTACCTAAACTGTTATGCCTTCAAATTGAAGGTATTTGACCATAAATTGAGAAAATGTTTTGCTTTTTGGGAGCATTTACGTTTACTAATTGATGTGGTACAAAAAGTTGAAAGAGTATCATTATGTTGTACAAAATATAAACGAATTTTGCGACAAAAATTAAATTTGAAAACGAACAGTTTAATCAGAATTTTCTTACCACTAAGGATTTTCGCGATATCTAGCTGTGACCAGACTTTTGCTTCACCCTGTATATCTAATTAGTATTATTGTGAAATGTTGACCCCAAAAATTTTCGAATTGTTAAAAATATCTGGGTTTTTTTTTTAATAATTTAATTTTCAAGGTTACTGACTTTTCTATTTTGAAACTTAAATTTAATAATTATTTGAATTATACGAAGTTTATTAAAAAAAGATTTTCAATTAGGAAACCACTCCTGACATACGCAGTTTTAGGTATGACAACTCGAGCAATTTATGGTTAACTTTGACGTTAGATGCTTCCCGAATAAAAACTGATTGGCAAGAGGCTGACGTCGCACTTGTCCACAAATTGTTCCACTTGCCACTCCCAAAATTACATGTGCCAGGAAGCCTTCATTTAATCAGGAAACCTAATAGCCAATTGTTTTTTTTCTGAATTGAGTGTATAATTTTTCACAAGAACGAAAGTTGTTATTGGGAGAAACAAAAAACAGCAATTAATATTAGACACACCCGAGTTTGTTGTTTTGGCAAACTTCATTATTTCCTAAAATGTTTGTACAATATGTGTGTTTTTTCTGGTTGTTGGTTTCAGGTGGTGAAAATGTTGGCATTGGTGGTAGCTATGTTTGCAACATGCTGGTTGCCTTTGCAAGTTTTTAATCTTCTGGTCCATTTGTCGCCTGGCTTTAACAGAAATTACTGGAAGAACAGTATCTACTGCATCATGTTTTTTGTTTGCCATTGGCTGTCGATGGCAAACAGTTTCATCAATCCTGTCATCTACTGTTTCATGAGTGACAACTTCTGGGTAAGTTCTGTTTTTTATTATTATTTTAAAATTTTATTATTCTTACCAGTCCATATTGACTTTCCACTTATTTATATTACTGTTCAACATGAATCGTATAAGTCTTCTGACACACGCAGTTTTTGGTGTGACAATTGAAGCAATTTGCGAACAATTTGTGGACAATTAGCGTGTCACAGTGATGATTGTGAAAAGTGATCAACTTCTTGTCAATCACTTTTTATATGGTTGAGCAAGAAGCTGACATTACAATTGTCCACAAATCGTTCCACTTGCTACACCAAAAATTGCGTGTATCAGGAGGCCTTCAATTTACTGGTCATCAAATTCTTTAAAAAAAAAGGGATTTGTTATAGAAAATTTTAATGGTAATTTTTATTTGATTTGTTGTGTAGTAGTTTTACTCAATGATTACCTCTGAGCCTATGTGATCAATGACTTAAACCAATCTGGGTAAAAAGTTTTTTCTTAGATGTCAAAGCTCCAAGAAGTTTGGCTGTAAATCGGATTACGATTTACAGTTTGCTGAATTTACTTTAATTGGGGAATTAAGTAAATTCAGGTACCTAGTTTAGCTTATTCAGTTATCTATTTTCGTTCGTATACAATTTATACAACTATGAATTGCAGTGCTAGTTTTACATGAGTTTAACTAATGCATGTGAAGTTAAGTATTCTACTTTGAAATTTTCAAATAGATTTTTTCCAGTCATTCGATTTCTATTATGTTCTATTTTTATTTTATCTAATATTGCCAAAAATTTAATAGTTCTATATTTAACTTTGCCTGCTTTTTTTATATTGTATAAAAATAGCAAAGCTCTTAAGACTAATGAGATTATTTTCTTGGCAGTTTAGCATGACAAATTATTTTTTTCTCTCAGAAGTTAAATTGCGTGATCATGTTTTAATTGAAATTAATTTTCAAAAAATGTGTTTTGTTTTTCTGTGATAATGACCGTCGTTTTACTTTAGTTTGGTAGAACTGTTTAATTAATAAATTCATTAATGATGCTCAAATTGTACATTAAAGGCCATTTATTAATGTTACCTGGGATTTACTTAGGTTTTATTTTTTTTAAATATATTTTCCACACTTTTCAGTTTAAATTGAAGATTTACAAAATGCAGTTAGTTGTCACTTTTTTTCATGTAAGTGTTATTAAGTATTTATAAGGGTAGGTAATTAATTATTCACGAAATTTCCCGGGTAAAGATCTTGGCGTATATTTTGAAGTGAACAGATTAACAGTTTTTTCTTAATTTTATAGAAAATTTAAATAACCAAAAATTCAATATATTAAAAGCATAATTTTCTATTCTGATAATCATAGATCTCTAGTGAAATTTAAAAAGAAAAATTATTTAGACTTTTATCACATCAACACGACGTTTCGCTTCCCTTCTATAGGGTTTGTCAGGTAAAAAAAGTAGGAACCCACACTTGATATGAGGTTAGAAATGGCTGTGTAAACAGTTAAATTTTGTTTGTTTTTTTGTACAAAGCTTCCCTGACGAAGCCTTTTCAACCTTGGACGAACATTTAGTAAATGTTCGTGCAAGCCTGAACGAAGTGTTTATAGCAGGGAGGCGAAACGTCGTGTGAAAAGGTTTAACTTTGTTAGTGAGATGAGAATTTGATGGGGTTATATTTTTTAATTAATCTAAACTAGTAGTTATGGGTAGGCTAAAGATATCAGTTTGGTTAGTTAATACAATACAGTAGTTAATAATTCATCAATAATTAATGATTAATGATAAAATTATAAGTTTTTGTTTGTTTAATCTAACCCAAACTGCACCTAAACCCAAGCGCCAAAAGTTAACAGAAATTCAGTTAACAGAAAAGTACCAAGAATTTTTTATTGATGATAATAATATTTATCAGTGTATAGAAACTTTTGCTTTTGATATTATTGATTTCATGTTATACCAGATATTTTTGTACTGTACTTCATTATAATTAACTATGCATGCAGAAATTTGGACAACCCAGTGTAATGCTGCGACTCCAAAGTTTCCGTACGAGAAATTGAACACTTATGCAAAATAGCCTAATTTTGGTGAATATGCATATTTTGTATATACAGCATGCCATTTTGATTTTTTACTTTTCAACATTATTTTAATTTATATATAAATCGCTCTACTTGCACGTTTTAATCTCTCTCGAAAATAGATAGCAAAAAGAACAAATTGGAAAAACGCACAACATTTATAGCATCCTTGTTTTGCACTCTTAGCTTTTCTCTTTCATTGGGGTCCCCTTTTCAATCGCAGTTTTTGAAAGCGACAAAATGAAGTGACAACGTGCTACCAGGTAGCAATTGGATTGCTTGCTTAAGAACCTATCTCTTCAGTTTCCTTGCTGATTTCTCCTTCTTCTTCTTGTTCCATTACAGGGGGATCTAAGGGCACTTCTTCTACGCTGTGTGTGGGTGTTCAATGGTTCTCCCAGGGGGCGCTGTCCTAGTTCTTTTAGATCCACCTCCTATGCCCTGTCGTTCCGGAAGAACTCGGGTAAGAAATTTTCAACCTTGATTTTCCCTTTCATCTTTTTCCATTAAGGTACAATATACACATACTGCTGGTTTTTTAGGGGGTGATTTTGTTTGTTTTTTTTTTCTGAGTCTTTTTCCGTTTTAAAGAAATTGTTTGTTAGCGGTACGAAAGACAGAATGGTTGACGAAATGCAAATTAATTACATTTTAGAAAGAAATGACTTTCAATTTAGATTGAGCGGTTTTCGGATTTAGAGAGAAAAATAAAATCGTGTTCGTTCTTCAAAATCAGTGGATGAAAGGTTTGTGTAATGAGAAGCTTAATATGTTTACATACGTTTGGACACAAAAGGTTTAGAAGTGCGTTTCGCATAGGGAAAATTGTAGTCTGTATATTGTAATTCGGTTGACTTTTGAAACTTTTGATAATCGAGTTGCTTTTAGGAAATTGAGTTTTAATATATTTTTTTATGTTTTCGAATGTGTGTAGAGTACGGGTGTCTAGATTAGATCAACTCACATTGATTGGCTACGATAAACATCATCGTACTACGATGATAGAATTTGATGTAGAGTCATTCACACACACCTTGAATTTACTCAATGACCGGTTTTAGCTTTAGCTATAAATATTTTTTGTATTGCCCAATCGAGTTATATACTATACATTTGTGTTCATTCAACTCTAATAACTTCGAACACGAGTTAATGGAGTTTTAATCCAAAGAACTTTGATTTGAATTGAAGTAAAAACCAAAAATACATAGTAAAGTTGTGTTTTTTTAATCATACTCGATTTTTAATCGTATACTTATATCTGAACAAGTAAATAAATTGTCGGACGTTTGAAATTTGACATTCATGCAAAAGTTTTTATATTGACAAAGAAGTTGTTAATGAACGAAGTTGTTTGATAACTAGTAGCTTACGATGGTGGAGATGAATAATAATTAAACAATTAAAAAGCGACTTCAAAAATTGCACAACAAAGCATAAAATAATTTCATTTCCGATACAATTAATTACGGTATATGTTACTTAATTTCTTTACAAATTAGTTTTGATGTTACTTAATATTATGAAATTAGATTGATGAAATAAACATATTCTGAGGGGTTTGAACTCCCCTCCATAAATCCGCCACTGACTGTTGTAGTAAAAAAAAATATTTTTAGTGATAAACGAATATATTTCGGTTGGCATAACTAAACAGAAAAAAAAAGATATATCGAATCACTCATCTTTTGGAAAGTCAATATATGTTACTGTCACTCAACCTTTTTCTCAGAACTCATTTTCCCCACCCCGGTTCTTGACAGATAAAAATATCCTAAAAATTGATAAATCGAATCCGGTAATAGTTTCTTTACCCGTATACTCTACAGCTGAAGGATAACGTTTTTAATGAATATTGTACTCTAATCACGTAATGGTGTGATAAGCTGATAAATCAGCTATCAACATTTTTCGAAATGTAAACAGTTTTATAAAATAAACTAAATATTTATTTTATCTCATCAATTTTTCAATGTAGAAAAAAATCGTAACGGAAGGAAGATGTACTTGAACGTATTTTTTATCAATTGTTTTATTAAGTTCAATATTTATAATGTTCATAAATCTATGATAAATGAATACGCTGGCAACCATCGAGATAACATTCATTAATTTAAATAAAAGTGGGATTAAAAATGTTTTTTTTTTTAAGAATTGGTTTTATATACACAGTAGTTAAGCTACATATGTATGCGAATTTCGATTTATGCAAATTTAGATTAACATGATATTCAATTTTAGCGAGTTTTAAAAAATTCCGTTTTCGAGTTCTGCAAGTTTCGATTCGATTTATGCGAATTTTGTTGCATGCTGTTTTCCGATTTATGCGGTTTTCACTTTATGTCATTTTTGGTCCATTGCACTATACAGCAGGTCTATATTATTAAAGACGTCTGTAGAAGCAAGTTTACGTTTAATTCCCAGCTTATTCACTTACTCATAAACTCACAAAGTCACAAGTGAAGCTAATATAAAGCGTATAAAAAATGAAGTTGAACATTAAAATGCTTAAAAATTTTAAACTTTGTAATGATGACCAGTGCAATTTTTTGCTTTATAAGCTCCACAATATTGAGGTTTAATTTTTGTAGAACTTCTTTTAATGGTCATTATACCTTGATTTACATTTACAGGAATTCCTTATCATTTGATTAATGAAGCCGTTGAAAAAGTTAATTGGTTGTGGTGTGCCAAATTAATATTTTTGCTCGGGTATTATGCAAATATTTTTTTAGGGGGGGGGGCTTATTTTTAACGTTTACTGGGGTATTATTCAGAAAAATATCATCATGAACTCTAGACGTGATTTTTCTTTTTACTATACTAGACAAATGAACGTAATGAAGTTTGTGCTTTTCATCGTTATTAGTGGAGACGGATCAATTTTTCAATTAATTTCGTTTTAGATTTTGATATATTTTTTTTTAAAGTTCAGCTTTGAACGAGCTGTTTGACACAAGAAACGCCAGTCAAATTTCGATAAAACCGTATATATATAAATTTTGACAAAACTAAAGCAGACAGTGCAACACCGCATAATAGCGAAATATTATCACATATAACAAGCAGCTATCAAGATTCCACTTTTCGCATTTAATTTACTTGTGTATACAGTGAGTCCTTGATTTACGCGGTTAATACGTTCCGGAGGTTTCCGCGTAAGTCGAACTGTAGTTAAATACGATAATACGATATATTTTTGCACATAAATAGTGGTTTCAAGTTTATTGCATCTCAAAGGGATATAGTACAAAAAATATATTACAATAAAAGTTAGGTTAATAAAATGTCAAATAAATGTTGATTTAATAATATTTACTTCAGTCTCCATAGTTATATTACTACGGAAACATACA
>JAQIWH010007807.1:0-10967 GCA_034695005.1 Cryptops parisi | reverse complement strand
TTGAAAAATGAAAAAGACGAACGAATGTTGCGAAGCAACATGAGTTTACGCAAATGTTGCATAAGTCTAAACAAAATGATGATGCTTACAAACCATATAGTTCCCGTACGTGACTTTCCCGTGCGAAGCACTGGCTTTCCACAGCTAGTTTTATATTATAGTAGATAGATTCTCTAAGGTAGACCCCACCGTCTAAATTCACGCAGGTTTACTATACCAACCAGGGTAAACAAAACAATGAAATCCACGGGATCGCTAGCTGGTGTATGTTACGCCAGGTCAATCATCTAGTTTTTTTAAAATTTAAAGCTCAAACACTGAAATTGCGATTGAATACTGATATCTGAAACGTATTGTTTCTAGCTCTGTCTTGAATAAAAGGAGGTTCTTAAAAAACGAAGTTTTTATCTAATCTTGTTTTTCAATGGATATAGTGTAATTGTTTCAAAATTCTGCATCGTTTGGTGCAAGAAACAGACCAATTTGCTGCGTAGATACCGAGATATTATCATAGAGAGCGCTGACGGTCACATAAGCCAAGTTAGCTTCAACAGCTCTTTATTATTTGTTGTGTACTGATTTTTAGAACAAACAAAACAACTCAATTTCATATTTTTCTTCACTGTGAAAATAAATATATCACCAGTAAAATATTTTAAGCCAAAATGTATTATCAAAGTGGTCTATACATATCTGAATGGTTTATTTAAAACATTTTGCAAATTTTAATGTTCAAAACAGTTTTTTATCTTTTACTGTGGAATTTTAAAAAGTGGAGCTGACTGGTTACGACTCCGAGCTCTACAATTTTTAATTAATGTACAGTGAACCTTTGTAATTAAAAACCGCGTTCAAATTTTAACCGAATTTTTCTTATAATTTTAATTATATTTTTATAATTTTATAATTTTAATTATTTTTTTTATATTAATACAACTAAAAATAATTTTTTATTTTGTTTACAGAGAAGATTGAACTTGCGTGGTGTCCGGCGTAAATTTGATTTACAAGGTAGGATATTTCAATTTTTTTTTCATTTCCAAAAAAGCTCGTGCAGTTATTCCAGAAAGAAGAAGCATAAATTTGGGAAAAACTTACACGGAGTTTATTGGTTACTTAATTATATTTTAATCCATTTGTATGAGCTGTTCAAATTTGAACCAGATTTAGTCGACGAAGCTACATTAGCTTTTAACGTATCTGCACCCAAAAAATTCTGTCGTCTATTTGAACAACGTTTCAAAGTTTAAAGAAATTTATTTACTCTTATTTTATTTATTTATTTATTTTTTTTTGCTTTTACAATAAAAATAAAAGCCACTTTTAATTTGAAAATAGAACAAGTTAAATAGTGTAGTTTGGAGACCAAATTAAACTTAACTTGACACTAAATTCTTTAGAAAATAAAAAATAAAGACAAAAACATGAACAGTCATTACGAAGACTTTCTTTGACTTTTTTATTGACTTTTAGCTACAGGGTGGGTTTTTTTCGTATTTTTTTTTTTTTTTAATTTTAAACATTTTTTTGTGAAGTAAAATTCATTTGATTCTACTTTTAGCATTGCGAAAGGCGTTAAATAAAAATAAAAACATTCTAGCTTCTAATTTCACTCGTATACATTTTTTCTTCACCATGTTCATTTATCTATCTCTAATGTTTTTATATTATCATATAAATATTTTTATCACACGTTTCCATTTTTTTATTTTTCAGCATTTCTTACTAAAAAAAACCTAAGACGATATAGAAACACGATGTTCAAATTTATCAAATAACCAAATTGATAAACCCGGCTTGTAGTTGAACAAATCATATTTATAATTTTAATTTTTCAACTGCCATTTTATTTTCATTTTAATGCAAGAATAACACAACCATGCTGTTATTGGGACCGTGTTAACTCGATTCAGTACAAAAGTTTTATCCACACAAAACCGTGTTGACAAGATGGTTAATTTGTGTTTAAAACTTCCAAAAGAAATAAAAAAAGCCGTTCAGTTTTATCCATCGATGTTCAAAATGTTGCTCCCTTTTCAAAAGTGCCGTTTAAACAGCTGCCCAACTTCTCACAGTAGAATTCAAAACTATTGACGACTAGTTATTATTTCACTCTGTACGCCCCATTGATCGGAAGCAGCTTTTGTCGTCTTTTAAAGTTCAAATACCCTCCTACACCCACAAAAAATACATTTATATGTAACTTATTACATTAGCTTCACATGTTAGTTTGTGAGTGAGCTGAGAATTGAACTTATACTGCCATCGACAGTCGTTTATGAGAATATACTGTATGAGAATATAATGCCCAATGTACCGAACAACGCATCAAGCGAGAACCGCATAAGTCCTTCGCTTAAATCAAAATTTACATAAGTCTAATGTGAAAAAAATTGCATAAGTATTAATTCGCATAAATCGAAACACGCAGAAATCAAAACTGGATTTTATTTTTTGCATTATGTATGTACATACAGTATATCTCGTATATAAAGGGTGTGTGTTTTCTATACATACTCGAAAAGCTAATGTTGTATAATGAAAATACCGAGTTTTATTTCACTGCATAGCAAGAGTGATATGTAGTGAAGCTACTGCAGCAGCATGGTGTATGGTATAATCATTATTGTTGGATTCGCGATTTTCAGTTGGATTGTTGAAAATTAATGAAACGACAGTGGATTCCGACTATATGGACTATTGCCTACAAACTTTCTCAATTTGAATTGATATTTATGATTCATTGTTTAAAATTTTTATCAATGCAATTTTCCATAAAAATTAAATTTCAAGGTTAATGAAAATAGCACCATTGAAAAAAAACACACCATTTTCATTATACTATATTAGTTTTTCGGGTATTTATAGGGAACGCTCGATTGGAACACCCTGTATATTAAAACTTTCTTTATTTTTGCGATATAATCACCAAAAAACGCGTTACTCGGATCTAACGGAAAGAGAAAGAAGGATTACGTTCGTTCATCTTGACTCTGACCGAGAGGAAAATTGACACTGACCTAAGTTCAACCATTATTTCAGTTTCGGTTCCAATTTCGTTTCCACCAACTTCAATTAAAAACGACATTTCCCCCGCAAAGTTTATCCCCCTCCATCATATACACTGCAGCCATTTTCATCAACAAAAGTCTTTCTTATAAATGGTCTTTAGTTGTAGTAATCATCTTGAAACCTCGACGTCAGATGAGATTTTCGTTACACTTTTCACGAGAACAAACAAGAAATAGAAAGTATAATTGGTAGGGGAATTTATTTTTGTGATGATCAATGATCCGTTTTATAACTGACATGAACTTCATTGGGAGGTTTTATTTTTAAAAATATCGAGTTGTTATATTGGCGGAATGTTTTATACAAAATTTACATTTTTGTTAAATATGTAGCCTATGTATACTGTAGCTAGGGTTAGTGCATTACATATTATACTTTAATGATTCATGTTAGATGAGATACAGTACATGTTTAGTGTATAATGTATTTTGTATAGTATATTTTTGCGTTATAAATATTTTCATGGTTATGAAGGACGAGTTAGCAAAATCACTATTATGGTTACTAAATTGCTTGTTATGTAAATTTTAATATAAATTCTAATATGTTATCTAAATTACATGTTATTGTGGGTTTCGGCACAAAATTTATGTTACGTTTTAATTTATTTTACCTGACTGACCACTAGATGGCAGCCAAATACAGATGTATTTAACACTTAGTGTTTCAGTCAGTTGAACAGTTTTGTAGAATTTTTATTTATTAGCTATACATTAAAAAAAGCTGAAAATGTAAATTTGTATATATAAACCCATCTATTGTTTATGTATAGTAAATAGTTATGCGTGCGGTATATAACATATACAGTGAAATCCAGTTATTATAATCACGGATAATGTTATTATCGACTATTGTTATCATAATAATTGCCCCAAAACACTGTTAAATGGTTTATATCTATTGTGTAATGTTATTCATTGTTATTGTTATCAAAAAACACTAGTTCCAAAGTTATCACAATAACCGGATTCTATATAATCTATATAAATGATCTGTATAACGAAGCGTGTATATGACCTATATAAATGACTACATGTATTGTAATACACATAAACTGCGCTTAGCTAACCTATACCGATGTTGTACATACTAAATCTTTACAATATTATGTACTGCCTTTGTCCCAAAATATGGTTTATATTATGGTTTATATTTTGGCTGGTTGTTTTTTGTTTTGTTTCAAATCATGGTTTACATTTTTCACAGTAGCTTGATTATAATTTCAAAAATTATAAAATTTGCGTGAATTATAAAGATATGTTCTCCAGGGTGCATTGTTTTATTCACTCGTATGTTTAATATGAAGTATTTTTTTATATTTATTATGCAGGGTGATACACAGAAGTTAGGGCTCAAGTAAATTGTCGAACTTTCATTGTAGGAATAGCTGTAAATATTTCATTTCGCTTTTCGACCGTCAATTATTTTGATGTAATGTGTCTTACTATGTGAAGCATAATTTTTCGAAGCCATAGGTTCATCATTGCAGTTGCAACTGAAGCGCATACACTTTGACATGACACTTACTGTCTCAAAAAAACAAAACAAATTGCACCAACTAACTTACAAATCCAACAGATGACCACGTTTAGATTACTATAAGCCAATGGAACCTTATCATTTCCTAAATGTGTTCATATTCGGAAAAGGTCTTCATATTTTGGGACAGAGGGAGTATATCCTAAAACCTTTCCCTACACAACTATTCGCTAAACAACAAAAACTCAATCAATCTATTTCATTGATAATATCATTTCACAATTTCACTGGGAAGTCAGTTTCCACAACAACGACAATAGTAATCAACCTAACCTGTCGATACACTTCAAATTGTGCTTTGTAATCCCCATTATCAATTGGTCGTGCGTGACTAACCGTTTAAGGCGCCACCTTAAAGTAGGTTTTTACTTGATTACTTCCGGTTACCACTTTAATGCATTGTGTGTTGTTATAGCTACTGTTTCCTTCACTCTCCCCCTCCCCTCTTTTTATTACCCCACGCTTAAGATGGCTACCGATAACGTATATATGTGAATCAAACTTAACTTTTAGTGATAACGTCTTTGAAGAAAAAAATCGCGTAATTCGGTGAAGGTTACATTTTCATATTTTATTATATAAATAAATTTTATAAGCGTATTAAATTAACATTTTGATTATCTTTATACAGTTTTTATAGTCGTGGATTTCAACAACAAAAAAAAAAATAAATGGCGTCGTCATTAATTTTTTTTTTTATCATTATATTTTTTTTTTATGATTCTCGTTACCAACTTGCAATTTGTAAACCATTATCTAACAAGGAAGAAATTTTTGTTTATGGGGATTAAATTTTGATGGTTTTGTTTTTCGTTTTTTTATCGCCATTGAAAATTTTGTAACCGTTGATTACATTCTAGTTATTTGTAATTACTTTTTGAAACGAGTTCGCACGGTATTTTCACCTAATTTAACCACCTTGGTTTTTGTAACCATTATATATATTTTTTTTTTAATTTTAAAAAAATGTTACCAAATACTTATTATTGCAAACTACTTGCAAGTTACAATGTATACAAAAAAATATGTGTTAAAATTTAAAACTTGATTTTTCTAAACGAGAAAATTTAGCGTAATTTTTTTAAGTCACAAAAAAAAATTCGGTTAAAATTTGAACTTCCGTTGTATGTTAATGGATGTTCAGATTTAAACCGGATTTCGCTAGAATGGAGAAAAATAGAGCTAGATATCCTGTGTTTATAAAAAAAATCCGGTTTATATTTGAATTGCCATACTGCTTTGGAGTCAAATTAGAATCTAATATAGTCGAAATTACAACAACTAGCGCTAACTTTTCTGAGTGAAGCAAAAATCCGGTTCAAATTTGAAGTTCTGCTATGTATTGATGAACGTTCAAATTTGAACCGGATTTTGCTAGAAAATAAAATTATATTTTGTAGTGTGATATCAGTAGGATGAAGACTTTTTTATTAATTAAAAAAATTAAATTACAGTAAAATATATATATAAAAAAAAATCTTTCACTTTTGCTGACTGGGTAATAAATTACATTTTCTGCATCAAGCAAAAATCCGGCTCAATGTTGAACATTTTATTACAATAATGTTTAATTTCCTATGAGATATTCGGTAATTTGAATGACTGAAAAGGCAATTAGGGAAAGATGAGGTTATTTTTTATAACAAGAAAAAATCCTGAAAGGAATGTCATCTTTGAAGTGTAGGAACAATTGGTCAAATTGAAACGTAATGGGAAGCTGTCAGTTGGTGAAGTGGAATATGACGGCAAGCTAATAATGTCACTAATGAGGCTTTATAACATGCATTTGAGAGGGTCATAAACGGTCCTGGTCACTGTCACTCAATTTTAGGACACATAAAAAAGGGGGATAATGTCCCTAAGGGCATAAAAGTTGGTTGGTTACTTCTCCCACTCGTGTTTTAGTACCTTGAGTGAGGCTATAGAAGGTGATAAGCTGAAGAAGAAGTTTTAAATACTTTTATAGGTCGTCTTAGATTTTTGCGAGTGTTAAGTTTTTTGTGAAAAATCTCGCAGAAATCAAAAATGGCGTATATCGAAATCCTCATAAAGCGTCTAATCACTGTACAAAATTGTATATTATCGAATTTTTTTCATATAACGAGCATTTTCGAAGTATTTTTAGTCACGTATGAAGCGTAAATCGTAAGCTCCCAAAAAAATCGCATAAATCGGAGACTTTCTGTAATTTTTGCAAGGTTCTCTTTCGATATTATAATTGCTTTCACGAAAATTGTTGTAGAATTATCGTTAACTGAATGTATGAAATAAATTACCAGTCTCAATTGGTTTGAGATATCGTTAATCGAAATATCATTAATTTCAAATATCATTATTATATTAATATAGTTATGAATATTAATTATATTATCGTAAATCGGAGTATTAATAATGAAATTATCGTTAATTCAATAATTAAAAGGATTTTATTAAATTGCAATAGTAACAAAAATATGAAATATTTGATTAACGATAAAAAAAATATTGTTAACTGAAATATTCAATGAAATCATCGTATATCGGAGTATCGTTAACCGAAAAAAAAATAAAATTTAATTAAAATATTGTTATCGTTATACGAAACGTCACCGAACTATTGTAACTCGAAATATCGTCAATTTAAATATCGCTAACCGAAATAACATCCGAAGAATCATGATAAATGTCAATCGAAAGATCGTTAAACAAATTCGATTCATCAAAACGTTCATTTCTACGTATTACCACTTCTGCAAAACTAAAATTAGTTAATTAGTAGTTAAGTACAAAAATAGACGCTTTTCACAATTGCGGATCAATTGAAATCTAACATTTCGACGACAACGACGATGAAACGACAACGATCAAAATCATCGCTAATTTGTCATCTTTAATTGCTTGTTGATAAATTGCAATTCGATTTCACGGCGCGGTGAGTTTAACCGTTGACAAAACTTTGCTCCGTTTCAAGTAGGGGGTGGTAATAATAAATGGAGAAATTTTCAACCAAAACCCCCTCCAAAACTATAGGGGACTTTTGTCACCATGGTGACAAACAGGGTCCATTTTGATGGATGAAACTCTGCGATTAATTGATCAATAACACTTGGTCGGCAACGAGCACTTGGCGAAAGGATAATCCTGTCACTAATGTCCACTTTTGGTCACGTGATGTCGCCATAAACGTTCATCCCTGTTATGGACCTAGCACCTGAGTGGGTAAACAAACGCAACAGAAGAGAATAAACAAAACCCTTGCCCCTACCTTTTTCATCCAGCGAAAGAAAAATTGACGAGTCAACAGAAACGCTTGTAATTATTATGCAGATGCAACTGCAATATGGCTTGCGGGTTTTACATGTGAAATTGGGTTTTCGCTTGTTTATTGGCAGACGACAAAGAAAATTGATTACATCGTCAAATTTTGTGAAACGAGTACATTAAAAATTCCTTTTAATATACTGTCACATACAGATAAACTGTATGTACATACATAATACAAAGAATCCATCTTTGATTTCTGCATGTTTCGATTTATGCGAATTAAAATTTATGCAGTCTGAGTAATTCGCTATCAAATTTATTCGTGTTTTTTGAGTATTTATTTATTTATTTTATTTTCAAATTTAACGTTCAACTAGGGACAAAGTACATGGTGAAAACAAAAGGAAACAATACTTTTATTTATGAGTACTTGCATTTATGATTTCTGAACGATTCGATTTGTGCGAATATTAATTTATGCGAATTTTGATTTACGCCAATTCAAAGTAATTTGATATTTTGCTTATTGCGAGTTTTGACGAATTTCATTTTGGTGATTTCGGCAATTTTTGATTTATTTAAATAAATATGCGATTTTTTTTTTTAAAATTGAACTTATGCGATTCTCTTTTATGGTATATTGGTTTATATGTAACAATATATTCTCATAAACGACTGTAGAAGACAGTATACGTTCAATTTTCAGCTCACACTCACTCACAAACTCATTCCGGTGAAGCTAATATTAAGAGTAGGATATAATATTGATTTTGACAAAGTATTGCTGTCTTTGTTGAAGTTGGGCCATTTCGTTGTTTTAAGAAAATCTTTTTTAAATGTGTAAAATGTAAAGTATACAGTACCGTTAAAACTATTGAAATCCTTGTAGAAGGAATAATTGATTGCAACATTGAACGTTCTTTTAATGGTTCGTCCAGTTTTGAGTTATTGATTTACCAGAAAAATAACGATGTAATTTTATATGAAGTATTTCACTTCAAATATGTAAATGACATCCTGAAGAAGAAACATGTGTTTTGAAACGTTTGTTGTTGCTTCGAACTGGCGCTCATTGTGCTAGAAGTTAGTTGAACCGTTATTTAACTTTATTGCCGATTCATTAGCATTTTGATGCATTTTTCATTTGATAATTGTCATTTCACTTAAAGAATATCTGCCATACTTTCTTTTTCATAGGATTTTTTAACGAACTTCAAATTAGCCAGATTCGTTTGAAAGTTGTTCTTGAGAGAAGAGAACTTTCCTAATAGAATGTCTTATCTATAAAATTAGTAGTTGACAGTTCCTAATAAAATGTCTTTGAAAATACCTATGGACATAACAGTTGACAAAAAGTGTTGATTATTAGTTGGTCAATTATTAAATTTATATTTTGCCGAACCAATAGATTTGCTGTAATTGACATTAGAATTTTTCATTTCACCTAAAAAAATTGTCAGTCATTAAAAAGAATTTTTTTTTTTCAGACTAGAAATACGCCAAATACTTTCTAACAAAAGAAACTTTTTTCACCAAAGACAATTCTATGAGAAAGTACCTATTAAGTACTCATCGGCAAAAGAAAGTAGTCGATATCTAGTTGACCATTTATTTAACCATCTTTTCACGAACCAAATGACATTCTGAAACATTTTACATTAAAAAGTTATTATTTTACTTGAAAACATGTCAACATATTTCTTTTTTCTCAAACTTTTTTTCTTACCAACTACAAAATAGCCAAGTACATTTTAAACTTGTCCTAAAGGGAACTTTCCCTCACCAAAGACAATTCCATTGGGAAAGTACCTCCTAAAGCACTAGTCGGCCAAAGAAAGTCGTCGATTTAATCGAGTTCTGGCGTAACAACCGTTGCAAAAGAGATGAGGTCGTCGTCCTTTTCGGAAAGTCCTTTTGCAGAACTACTACTACTTCTATTACCACCGAAAAGAACTCTCGGATAGTATATCTAACGTAGATCCTGGCAACCGTAGTTTGGGTAATCCTTTGCGCGAAAGAAGTTAAAGGGATTTTCTGCATCCTGTAAATGAGCGAGTTCTTTGGCATAGTTTCGGGGGGTAGGGGGGTTAAACTCCGTGTTGGAACTGGTTGGCCATTGCACCAATCAATGCCAATGCTGTTGGTGCATCTGCGTTTGTCAGCCACTCACTCGTTCAGAGCCAATTAGTAACCAACCGAGCACTCGGATCATCGCACACGCTCATTGATTTTCGCTGTTTCGCACTTTGCGCAAGAGTGCCTATCTACTAACTCTTGTCTTTCCACATTTTCTGCCCCTAATTTTATAGGAAAGAGAAAGGAGGGGGAGTGTTTGGGTGTTCGCATATATATATCTACAGAGATACGCGTAACTGAACGAGGTAGATTTTGGGGCTTAAACCACTGTTTTCACCAATAGGGTTTTCTTTGTAGTTCACTGCTTCCAAGTGGTGGATCATCAGTAAATCTAAGAACCGAGTTTCACTCTTAAGCTGGCATAAAGAATTTTCCTGAAGAGTGCTTCTACTAGCTTCTAGTAGCTTCTAGTAGAAGTACTAGTACTAGTAGTAGTAGTAGTGTGGCAGTGCGACTGTTTCGGTTAGCAATTTCACGCCGTTGTGAACCGAGGATTGATGAAAGTGAATGAGATAGTGAAAATCTCGCACGTGAGTTGAAATTGGAATTACTTGTTGTAAAACGAACCAATTTTTCTTTTTTGGAATTATTTTTTATCGGTCGATGTAGTATGTGTGTAGTAGTGTATATATATATACATACGTGAAGTTCGCTAATGGAATGGATTTCTATTTGAAAATGAAGGTTGAAAATTTGACTTATAAACGGGGTCAATGAATGCTTCAAATCACTATTGAGTTGATAAATGATTTTAACTTAGCGGTGACAAACGTACTGTAAGGTTACGTTATAAATACATTTTTATTATAATTATTTCTTATTTATTTAATTTTGATTTGGTCAACAGGAGACCAATGCAATGCATTTGAATCGCACAAAATAAAAACATCATACACTTAAAACCCTTTATCTGGCATTTAAAAAAAAACGCACAATAAAATTTTTATCTTTATATATCTATAATAAGATATTCATTT
>JAQIWH010007806.1:0-10967 GCA_034695005.1 Cryptops parisi | reverse complement strand
GTCGTATTTATTTTATTTATTTATTTTATTTAGTACGGTCTTGGTGACCAAAAGGTAACAAAACAAACATGGACTAAAAATAAAGGAAAACCAGTGAAAGTCAAACAGACAACTCGTATTGACATATAGCATCTGCCATATTAGTTTTTAATTAACAGGATATAGACAGTGACACTTGTGAAACTTGTCAGATCCATGGGCACCACATTCATCAAAATTCATTGAGTCGTCTTGTTTTTGTATGTACTCACAACTGACTCGCTCACAAATGAAGCTAATATAAAGAGTATAAATAGCACTTGTTTAACTAGCCCAAACTGAACTATGGCGCCCCCTACATGTGGCATGTGGAAAGTACACAACTGCGTCTATCAAGTCTAGTTTTGATTTACTTTAAATGCCGGGAACCCTCTTTGTTCTGACACTGGTAGTTTTTCTTTGTCGCATCTTCTAGTGCGTTCAAATACGATTCTCGACACTGCAAAAAACAAACAAATAATAAACAAAAACATTTTCAAAAAACTTTCAAATAGAGTAAATGAAACTTCAACTACGTTTCTCACCTGTACACTAAGTCCAGAAACACGAGTACTGGTGTTTTTGGCATCAATGAGGCTAGAATGCCTGTTGAATTTTTCGGGTGGCGAATGATGATTCTTAACAAACGCAACAGAAACCACCGTTACAACCGTTTCCTCCTAGCAACTCTTTATTTTTAAAGCATCAATGCACCTTTTTCCGCAACTCAAACTGCTGTTGGATAACATTCTTCAATTGTTTAGCGGCATCTTTATCGTAATCCGAACTGTCATGCTCAGCGTCGTAACATTCGGTGTCCCTAATCCAGGGATATCAGTAACGCTTCCAACAATTGTCAAAAAAACAAAAATACCGTGAAAAACTTTAAAAAATGCATGCTTACATTCGCTGTCCATAGCGTCCAAGACCGTAGAGATCCGTGTAATCATCATCGGTAATGACTAGTGGTTTGGAATGGTAGTCCATCTTTCTCATTGTGTTCTGGTGATACTTTTCTAGTTTCTTGTCAACTTCCTTAACGCTTTTGCAAACGTCGCATGCTTTGTTGCAGTTGGGTAAATCATCTCCAAAATATCGAGTGAACAATGTATGACGACAACTAAGGATGAATAATTAACCCTCATTAGCAAACATAAAAAAAAGACTGGTTTAGACTTGTAGCTTGAATAATCTTCAGTTTTGATTGAACGCGAGAAAAAAATCATTTTTTTAAAAGGCAATAAAAAGCGAACTCACAATCTGCCTTCACAGTAGTTAATGATTTTCTCGAAACTTTGAACCGTTGCTTTGACCTGGTTTTCTCGGCGAAGACTCTGCAAATCATTGAACGTAAATCACAATTAAAACACATTTCTCACTTTGATTGAAAACAGAAAGTTTGACTCTTTATGAAAAATTGAAGAGTTGGATGGAAAAACGGCATCAATTGACTTGCGTCGTTATTTCTTAAAATGCATATATTGAATTGTTTAAGACAAGTCTATTGCATATAATTTGCACTTTCGAATTTTTTGGAGCAAGAATATGAAACGAGACTATAGTATATCTGAACTTCTTGGTGATTTCTTTCTTTTTGTTGCTTCACTTCCTGGTTGTTTCACTCAAAAACGACATAAATGCATTTATAAATTAGCACGATATTAGGAATAACGACATAATTGCATTTTTAAATTAGCCTGTCAACTAAAGTCAACAGATTTTTTGTTAATTTCCCTTTTAATGTTAAATTTCAAGGTTGTTGCCCTTTTTCTCAAAACTACGTTTTTTGAGTTACCGATTATTCCACCCAATTGCACGATCATTGTTCTATGCTATGGGAAATGTTTTGAATGATCCAAAATCGACTATACTTGAAAGGGGGTATCGTTCAACCTGAAATGCTTACCTTGGCTTTCAAAATATCTCTGTTTAGTAGATGCATCACACAATCTCTTTCCGACTTGGAATAGTAGACTCTGCAACGTGCAGTCTTCCCATCTCTACCGGCTCGTCCCGATTCTTGATAATACGCAGCTACCGACTGTGGAACGGTCCAATGAGCAACAAACCTGGAATTGTTAAAGCTCATTAGTAACATTCTAACAAACGTTTCTACAATGTTAAAACAAAATAAAATAAATTATAAATACACATTAGTTATTAGTAATTACAAATTCACATTAATTGCTTGTATATTAATGATTTTGTATTCACCTGACTGAAGCCTTATCAACTCCCATGCCAAAACTTATGGTGGCTGCAATCACAGGGACCTTGCCGGTCATCCACTCGTTTTGAAATTCGGCACGTGTGCTGGACTTTAGTCCGGCGTGGTACGGTTTCGTTAACAATCCTCGGACCGTCAGAACTCGAGCGACGTCTTCCGTTGCCTCACGAGTCCGGCAGTAAATGATACCGCACCCTCGATTTTTCTGCACAAAACCCAAGTTGGTTAGCAAAACGATTCAAGCATTGAGAAAAACCAATCGACCAAGAGCAACGTGGCTCTTAAAAATACCAACTTCCTCATCCTCTTCCCAATTGGGTCCCAGTGCATTCACTGCAAAGTCAATCAAGTCGTTGTACTCGTCGTCCACGGCGTCTTTGAACTGGACGTCGTAAAACAAGTTTGGTCGAAAGCAGCTGACTTTAAATCTGGCAATAGGTTCTTTCATGTCTAACTGGTGTAGAATATCCTCCACAACCTGAAAAATTATGATTTTTACCATTCAACACGTTTCACATTAATCTTTTAATACATATACAGTGGAATCCGGTTATTGTGATCAATTTGGGACTAGTGCTTTTTTTAATATTACAATAGCCAGTTGACAACATTGAAGTGTCCTTGGGACCGATTGATGATGATAACATCTGTGATTATAATAACCGGATTCCACTGTACAAAAAAAAAAGGTTCCTAAAATGGTCTGTCTAGTTACATTCTAACCATAGATGCTATGCATCAAAGCAAAAAGTACATATAAACATAGGTCCAAAAATACATACTCGTTTACAGTTTATGCGACCATCGGCCTATTCAATTAAATTATTTATGTTACTTCACCCTGTATTATCTCAAAAAGGAAGTATTTCCAAACCCATGGTTATATAAACTGTTTGCTTTGATAGCGTCTGTGGTTAGTAGTTGACAAAAGACCTTTGAGGAACACTGTGCTATATCAGTTGATTCGAACCTGAGCACTGGCAGTTGCAGTCAATGCAATCAGTGGTACAGAAGGATATTTAGTGTGCAGCTGTCCCAACGATAGATAGTCCGGACGAAAATCATGACCCCATTGTGACACGCAATGAGCTTCGTCGACGATTAAATATGCTAATTTGTTGTACTTGTGAAGATGATTGTAAATACTCTGGAAATCAACATATAATCAATAACCCAGTCAACGACATAGATCCAAACCACAAAAATGATGTTAATTAGTTTTACGATACGTACTTGAAAACCTTGCGTCGCGGCCTGTTCGGGAGTTATGTACAAGAGCTTAGTTGCAGTCGACTTGGCTTTCAAATCCACCATGATTTCATTGCGTTCGCTGCTTTTCATCGTGGAATTGATGGTTTTTGCATTGACACCTATCGCTCGTAGATGATCGATTTGGTCTTTAATCAACGCCAGCAATGGTGATATCACAACGCTGACTTTTCCGCTAGCCGCCACGGCGGGTAATTGGTAGCACAGCGATTTGCCCGAACCCGTAGGCATTGAAATAAATACATCTTTTTCACCTGAAATGAAAACAAAATTAAAACTGTATAGTAAGCCTAGGTATTATTACTGCAGACAGTGCATCACTGTACACAAACTGTATGCATTTTTACAAGCAATCAACCTAATTTTAAGGTTTGAAATGTTTTGTTAAGGCAGTGTTTTGTGTTCAATGATAAGATTTCAAAAATATTCTGCTAATGAGTTTCCAATATTATAAAATTTAATATTACAAAGTTTAATTATTTGACCAGTGTCATTCTAACAATTTATAATGCTGTTTTTGGTTTTAAGAATTTTTATTAGTTTTATTTTTTCAAATTTTTTCATTGCCTTCTATTACAGTGGAATCTGGTTATTGTGATCACTTTGGTACCAGTGCTTTTTGATAACAATAGCCAGCTAATGACATTATACAATGGATAAAGAAATATTAAACAGTGTCTTGGGACCAACTGATAATGCTAACGATAGCCGATTGATGACATAATCCATGATTATGATAACATTATCCATGATTATAATAACCAGATTCCACTGTATCTTAAATACAATAGCTAAATTATAAAATAATATTTTAAAAAGAGGAATTTTAATTTTTAAATTAGGCTAAATGAAAAACCTGTGTAATAAAGATATATTTCACATTTAAACTTCTATTTCAATAAAAATATATTAGCAGGATATTATAAATTTTTAGTTTTAATGTTGTTGTAGTACAGCATAACTAATTGCTTAAATACACTGCTCACAAAATTTAGGGGATATTTCAAAATCTTCATATCATTTTGAAATATCTTCTAATTTTTGTGAGCAGTATTTCATACTAAACAGTAACTGAAAATTAAATTAAATTAAGATAGATATCATAAGCAAAACTGTGATAGGCTTTTATTTATTGAATATTTTTATGATTGATAATTAATTCCAAATTAAAAAATTTTCATTAAAATTAATACAATACAGAACTTCATGTAAATAAATGGATTTGTGCAAATCTGAATTTTAAGGATACTCTGTTGAAAGTTATATAAAAATGTGTTTTTTTTTTGAAAAACTTATACAGGGTGAACCAAAACAAATTTGTAATTTATATATCCTTATCCTAGAAAAATGTTTGGTCTTCACATACAGTCACTGGTATGAGGGCACCACATGTCTATAGTTTAGGTTAGTTTTGAAACAGAAACATTGATTTTATGATTAACGATAAAATTGGTGGTTGTTGTTTTAACTAACCTAAACAGATATTTATGACCTGTTTAGATTAGTTAAAAAACAATACCATGTCGTGTCATTCCCATGGCTGTAGGTTAAAACACAAGTACCAATTTTGTTTTACTATTATTAGTTTAATACGTTAAATAATGGTCCGACTATTACAAATTTTTTATTATATATTTTAATAGAAAACATGTTACACTACTGTAAAACATAGTAGTAGCATTAACCATATTATCATAAAATCATGGTACTAGTCAACCTTATATTTTTTTTTATATAAATTTAATTTGAATTAGAAATTCACACGGTACAACAACTTGTACTGTAATGTGTACAATATATGTTGTCATGTATACAAAATACTTTACTTGAATCACATTTTAAAAGCCCTACGTGTAACCAAATCCAATTAAAATCTGTACTCTTGATATACAAACAAAATATTAATATAAAGTTATGAAAAATATATATACAGTATATATGTTTTCCGTTGATCCAAACGTAAATTTGTACATATTCGCCAAGTGTATATTCATTATAAATACATTTACTATTAATTTTTGTATGTTATACTGTATATTAGTAGTTAGACCGTATCGTCCTTGGTGACTGGAACTGCAGCAGTCAATGCGCGCAAAACTACTAATGCATTACGAAAACGTGCATTAAGCATGTGCCTTTGGTCCTTTTAATATTGAACAAAAATCAACCGAAAAAAAAAGATACAAATTTTTTATTCTACATTCCTATGTCGTATTTCCATTATAATTTAACTATATCCAAGGTGCGATGGCATTCTCGTACAACGAGAGGGGGGGAGGTGGTGGTTGTTTTTTTTTTTAAATGTATTTTTTTTTCACTTCACAACATTATTTTATCCATAGGCTTGTTTCGAATGAAGGCAAAGGCTAATCGAGTCTGCGTTGTGTGACATGCGTAATTAGAGGAAGAAATAAGTTGTATGATTTACCCTCAAACACCACCTCTGTCGCGTTCTTCTGCACATCACTTTTGAAGGTGGAGAAGCCAAAAACGGTTTGTAATGCTTTATACAGCTTACTCTCCGAATCGTCGCCCTCCATTTTATTCGTACTGTCTGATGATGATGATCATGGGCAAAGGCAAGACGAGAAAAAAAAATGCACGCGACGACGCGAAAGCGAAACTTATTTTGGGAAATGTGTGTGACGTCAGTTGTGGATGCACGTTGCGGTCGCTGAACGGGCAGCTGAAAAGGGAGCGCTGCTAGAATAGCGTTGACTGAACCACTACTGTTCGATTATATGGTTTTTCATTTGCTTGCCAATGATTTTATTTTTATCTTTACCAACCAAACTGAAAAAGTTTAAAATACAAATGTTTTAAATAATGAAAAAATTAAAAAGTTATTATAAAGTTAAAGGTATTTTGTTTTCTTTTTTTAACTTGAAAAAGCCTCTAGTTAAGAGGCGAAACGTCGTTTATGTGTGTGAAGGAGTAAGCTACCCAGTCAGCAACCCAGTCATTATGTGGTTAAGGGTAAAAGATAGTGCTAAAGTTTCAAATGTTAAATTTGTTATCTTTAGGGTCATTCCACAGTCACTGACGTTACATTCAGAAATTTTTGAACACTTCAAATTGTGATTTCACAGTAATTCACTAGTTTCACCCCCAATTTACAATGTTCCTTGCTTAGAGATTAATGAAAGTCGTATTTTAATTTCCTGAACGAGGTTGGTTAAGTTTATTCATGGTAACTTATGAATGACAAATAAAATAAAACGGTCATTTACATTACATAAAATCTGACAGTACTTTATGGAGTTGCAATTTTATTCTTGTTCGGTTTTCATCATGTGAAAAAATAAAATTTTATGTCAACTTAGATAAAGGGTTTTGGTGATCAAAAATTTGTTGAGGTATTTAAAATACTTCATGGTTAAAAATAATACCGGTCACTTACGTTACCAGTTTAAATTAGGACTTTGAGAAATGAAAACTCAAAAGAGTAATCCTTCCAATGGAAATTTGAATATTATTTTATACTTGCATATAAACACTCGAATAACATCTGGATTTTAGCATTAAACAACTAAAAAACGTTGTAGACTATGGGCAATGTAGTGACCAAGAAGCCTGCTTTTAAGTATAAAGAACGGAAAATTTTACTAATTTTATAATTGTGCAAAATAAAAATTGTTTTGATTCTAATACCATATACAGTGGACCTTCGAACTTCAAACACAATCCGTTCCAAAAAATACTTCAACTTTCAAGTTATTTGACTATTGAGTTAAATTCACCCATAAGAAATAGTGTCCTTTACGTGAAATGACCCTAAAGCAAAAAATGCAGCTTTTGCAGAACGAACTTCAGTTCTTAGAAAATGTTGCAATGGTTTCATCAATATCATAACTGATTTAATGTTTTTTTTTATTGACATGCAAAATACGAGAGTGATTCAAAAAGTACTTATGATTTTCTTTTGTGGCGAAAGCACAGTTCATACAAAAAAAGTAGAAAACACGTTTGAAAGCCTCACTCTTTCTTTATTTTTTGAGGTAGTTAAGTTGAACATTGAGAGATTGAGACATTCATCTCAGAGCGTGGTAACAGCCTAAGAATATCTATCATAAAAAATATGCAACTATGAATAAATAAATACACATTTTATGAATCTTTCAAAGCTCGGTTTTGTATCCGCGTTATTGTTCGAAGAAAAAGAAGTTATTCCTTTCTCCGATAAACTTATAAATGGTGACGAACGTCAGCTTCTTGTCGACGAAGGTTTTAATCGCATCTGTGTTCTATCATACTAATGTATCATCTCTATGCAACCTTGGGGGCGTCAGCGATCTTCTGTTCATTGCGACAAACGTCTGCTTCATGGTGACAAATTATATTCCTGAAAATGTACACAAATTCACAATCAATAAAAGAAAGCCAGTCACGTCACTTGAGTGGAGGGGTGCGTGAAGTTTGGACCTCATCAAGTGACACTATTAGAGGGGGTGACACGAAAATGACTTTGAACAGTATTTGCGCAAAACAAAAATGTATTAATATTTACAAAACTAGCCCTGTAGTTAGATAGTTATAACCACAAAAACATTTTTCATAAGGCCAGATTAAATATGCCTGTATCAACATGCCTAAAAGGCTAAACGTTTATGGTGATAAATTTTATTTGGTACTTTCCGGTTATAGCGGGGCCCGTCTGATGTTGCTATTTGCTTGTACTTTCTTATGGTGGTTATGGGTTTATTTTGCAAGTTAGGTTAGGAAAAACAAAGAAACGTATTAAATGTATGATTTTGTTTCGTTTCCAAACCTAATCTGCAAAATAAACCCATAACCAAGTACAAGCTAATAGCAACATCAGACGGGCTCCGCTATAACCGGAAAGTACCTTTTATTTTTTTTACATTCTCATTATTTATGGCTAGAGCCCCGATGTTTATGCATTTGCATAGATGCGTATGCAAATTTGCATATTTTGAGTACTTTTTCAAATCGATGTATATTTCGGTTACTTTTCTAATACATGCATATTTCTGTGATTTTTATGTTTTATTGCTTATTTGCAAGATTTTGGAAGGTATTTTCATGTCAAAAAGGAAATTTATATAACAATTAGGGGAACCTAACCTAACCTAACCTAACCTGGTAACCTGTCACCAAGACCCAACCCCTCATTCGTTCTTTATTAGCTTTTGTTTTCCCGCCATTTTTTTTAGCAAAAACCGTGGTGGGACATTCCAAGCAGAATAGCGCCAATTTATTTGTACTGTATCATATATAAGAAATGGGGGAAAATCAAACTTATGAACTAACGAGAAGTTGGCAAAGTTTGTTAAAGTTGGCAAAGTTTGTAAGAAAGTTTTCAGCAGTGATGGACGCATATTATTATGTTGATCATGTGGAAATCAAGTTACAGTGAACAAAAATTATGACATTTTGTTTATGTTTGTAATTTTTTTACAAAGTAAATAAATGTATGATAACAAATTGAATTAAACGGTTTTTTGTAATAAAGTTTGTAACCTCTACTGTGTAATAAAGTGTTTTTAAAATAAGTGCATATTAATGCATATTTTGGTACTTTTAAGTGCATAAATAGATGCATATTTCAGGCTTTATAAATGCATAAACACACAGGCCTTATTTATGTTGGAAGCCTTCAAAAGGTGTAGCAATGCGCTGTGCTGGGCAGGAAAGCACAGCAAAGCTAGCTATTCGTTGTGTTATGCAGAAAAGCTTAAGTGGTTGCTTTATAAAATAAATTTAACTGGTTTAATTCTTATTATTAATTTATTTATGATTAATAATAAGAAATAAATTACTATTTAAATATAGGTAGTATAATTACTACCTATTTACTAATTACTATTATTATTGGACTTTTTCTTTTGCAAAGTCCATTCGGGGCTATTCTAGCGAAAATTTAAAAACCCGAAAGCGAAACTCATTTGGGAAGTTGTCAACTTGTGACGTCATTTACAGATGCGCGTTGCCGTGCCGTTGCGATCGAATCTAAACATGGAGAGAGGAAATTCGAAGTTTATTCAATATACATAAACTTTTTCATTTTTTTGTATGATAAGTTTAAAGTACATTGATTGATTGAAATATTTATTTAATTAGCTTCATTAATTGGTATTTAGTTCACTGTTTTTTTTTTGTAGGTTGTGTTTCAATAAGGATGAAGGGTGTTTGTGAAAAGGGAAAAGAAACTGTGAAGACAATATTAGAAGACATCAGTTGGTCAAAGAAGAACTATGAAGTTCTGTATTATTTGTTACAAGAAACCATTTCAGGTGTTTATACTTGATATATGAAAAAAATTGTATAAAATTAAAGTTTTAAAATTGAATATTTTTATTATGGTACAGTTGGTTAGTGGATTTACCCTAACCAACTCTACACATGTAAAACTCAACAGTTTTTACTAGTTTTGTTTAGTCTCAAATGTGTATCTTGTATGATGGTATTTGTATATATTTTTGTAATGTCATGTTTTGTCGAATTTCAGGTTACTTGTTCTGGAGTTTTTTTTGCGGATTTAAACCATCGATATGGTTTTATCCGCTCAATGCGCTAGACATTACGGGTTACGAAGTCTTTCTAGCCATCCTTTTGATTCCTGTGATATTTGTGTCGACAACTATTTTGCAACTGACACAGACCAAAGTTGGAATTATATTTTTAAGTATCGTTCAATTTGGTTGTTTGTTTGTGCACGAATTTCCAACGACATTCTCTAGACTAATAGTGATGGCAATTGGAACAGCTGCGTCGTTGCTGTTGCTTGTCGCAAAGCTATGGAGCAAATCATCCGCTAGAAGGTATATTCAACGGATGTTGCATTCTAAATATTTATATCAGTACTAGTAGTTACCGTGCTACAGCACGGGAAGGTTTTATGAAAAGGCAATGGCTCAAGGCTATGGACAATGAGGATTGCCCATAGCCCTGCCCACACAATGGGTATGACACACTTGAGGATTCAGTGCAATGGGTGAGACTAAAGCGCCTGCCACACATACATACTCACAGATCTGGTCTAGTATTATTATTATCATTATTATCATTATTATTTACTATTATTAATTACATCAAAAATTGTGGACTAATTCAGTATCATTGCGCATTGCATTTTCTAGTTGATCGAACGAATTGGAGTCTATGTTTCAAGAAGTGGGACGAAAGGGCATTTTGTCCGTGTGTCTATGTCTCGCAATAACTTGCGAATGGTTCAGTGGATTTACTTCAAATTTGCACAAAGCTGTTCAGAAGGGCTTTTCACAAAACTCATTAAATTTTGGATAAAACCGCACTGTATTTATTATTTAATTATTTTACTATGTGTTTTTCAAATTTTACTGCATGGGCCAGATTGGTGCAGTGGTATCGTCCTAGACTCCTAACCCAAAGATCCTTGGGTCGAACCCTTATAGGATTGGGTTTTTTGTTAATGTTAATGGAGTGAGGTCTACAGTTCGCAGAACTACTAGTT
>JAQIWH010007805.1:0-10967 GCA_034695005.1 Cryptops parisi | reverse complement strand
TTAAATGGGCAGTTTGAAATGGGGGCCTACATTTTCCAGCTGGCCTGGGCCTATTACTGGCTCTGCACGGCCCTGCGAATGAATATGTGTAAAATAAAGAGCAAAAAAAAGTTACATGGCATATTTTATGCAGTTAAATTATTATTTTCCACCTATTTTATATCAAACTTTCTTGAAACAAAACACCCATATTAACACAAGTCATTACTGTATATTCTGAACTATTTCAGCAATTTCTGTTGCTTTTATATATTTTCACAATTCGTCACATATTCCATTGTTCGCGTGTTTAACGTTTACTATAATCGATAAGAGCATTGGCACACAGGTATTTTTGTTAAGTAAGCACATAAGTATTTGCTATTATCAATAGGATCGAATCGAAACAAAATGAAATTCTAATTACAAAAACTAGCACTTGAAAGATTAGAGAACCGCACCTCAGAAGACAAATTATAAATCCCAAAAGATAAAAATCGTGGAGAAAAAGCTTATCGCCAACAAATGCGATTAGCAAACCGAAAAGAAAAAACAAATAAATAAATAAATAAATAAATAAATAAATAAATAGTCAAAACTTCTATTGTTGGAGTTAATCTCATTTGAGTCCTCAACAAGCAAAGTGTGATATCAATGATTACTTAATAAGAACACACCAGTGTGACCAAGAGTGTGAACTTTACTCCTCCATCAGCTTCCCAACAAAACTAAACAAACTTTGAACCGACTAATATTAGTCAGTTCCATGTTTTTATTTTTAAGAACATAACACATTTTTCTCTCAGCAAAATATAGTACAAAACGCTGAATGAAACAAACATCCGACTTACACAAAAGTCGCGTTAATTAAAGCAACGACAAAATCAGTCTATAAACGAATTGGTACATGTATAGAAGAAAAGAGGTATCCTGTTTCCACGAGTTTCTATTATTACCTTCTTCAGGGCGAAAAATTCAACAAGAAAAAAGAAACACAAAATGTGTTTTATAACTTCCGGCAATCCGCATACACCGAGTAAATAAGATTTTTAAAAATAAAAAAAAGACGTCAAAACATTTTTCGTTTTCAGTGCTATTTATATGAAAAAACGTGTTCTCTTTTCCTAGTTTCTTTATTATGTATTTTGAATCATCCACTTGGACATTTCCCTTAGTTCGTCCTCCGAGGCGATGGCATTGCTCCAATCTTGAGTTACGAGCATTGTCATAACGTCAAGTTCATGCGATCGCTGCCAACTGTTAACTAATGCTAAATGATTAGTGACTTGTTTCATTCTATTTAGATTGGATTAATGTCAACTGCCCTTAATCAGCTGACTCGCGCTTTGCCAATTGTCTTTTTCCTAGGACAACCTTTGTTCATTCATCAACGTTGCCATGGGCTTTTACTACGGTTTCGTCGACCTACTATTCGAATTCGAAATTTAATGATCTGCAAGTTGGTTTAATAGATTTGAAAGTCCTGGAAATTTGTTTCAATCGATGCGACTTGGAAGTTCTATTAAATGAAACTGTTAACATAGATAACAAGCACATCAAAAATGCTTTTTACAGCATAGGCCTACTCTTTATATGAAGATATACTGTATGTATCTACATACATAAATAATGCAAAAAAAATATACTATTTTTGATTTCTGCATGTTGCGATTGATGAGAATTTCGATTCATGCGAAATTAAATTCATGCGATCGTTGAGTAATTTCATTTTTTGATTTATATACGTGAATTTTGTACATTGGACGAACAAGGTTTTTGATTTATGCAAAGAAACTGATGCGGTTTTCATTTTGGTGCGTTTTTTGGTGCATATTTTTATAAACAACGGTCGATGGCAGTATACTGTACATTCAATTCCCAACTCACAAACTCACAAGAGTGAAGCTAAATATAAAATAGTATAAAAAATAGTTAAATGTAATTCATAAAAGCTTCATAATCCAAAACAAAAATTTAAAACAACACAAACCATGAACAATGGCCTACTGCAGTAGACACTTTGTAACGGTTGCATTAATTTTACATTTCATCCGATTAATTTAATGCAATGCAAACCGCAGAGTTCATACAGAAAATATAATGTCATCAAAGTTTTCCCCCACACCCATATTATACCGTAAAAACGAAATATTCTACAAATTTCCATAAAACACCACACCTACATCTCGTTATATTGGAACATCAAGTATATATATATATATATATATATCACAAATGGGACTAGAATAATTTAACTGAATCGCAATTTATTCCTTAATGGCATATGATAAGAATTCAGGAACAGTATCTCATAGTTTGGAAACAATAAAAAAACAAGGATAAAGAAATTCAAAATTAATGGGATAATCGACCATGTTTCGATCTCGTTTAGTTCAGCTATTTGGCTCCACCATAAATTACTAACCAAATAAATAAATCAACAAAAAAATCTTCAGTCAATGAAAAAAAATAACTTGGTTATTATTATATCCCTAAAATCTTCATAATCCAAAATAAACAAATAAATAAATATAGTAGAATTCGGTTATTGTGATTACAGTGCTTTTTGATAACAATACCCAGCTGATAACATTAAACAATGGAACTGATGATGATGATAAGAATAGCAGATTGATAACTTTATCGTGATTAAAATAACCACTGTAATTAAAAAATTCAAATAAATCCTGAAAAACAAATAGGTATTAAACTAAAACTAACAACTTTTGAAAACAGTTGGAGGCAGTAGACCTACATTTAACCATGACTTATTATACTAAAGTATAATATATATAGTATAATCGTCATGATTTAACAAAATTAGCTTATTTATTTTAATCAATTAAAATCATAATGTAAATGTATCATCGTGGTAATTTCCTGTAAAAGCGCGTTGACGCGGATGATAGTTTTGTCAATAGTGCTGTCATGACAGCAACAAATATGTCGTGCAAGTAAAGTGCAAGTAAATGAGGCTTTATATATACAGTATAACAGTAATATCCAAAAATATTATTGGAATATGTTTTAATTGTAGAAAACATTCAAAATCCAATATTAAAGTTGACATTACACATTGACACGGAAGATAACTGTCGCTGTCGTGACAGCAACTATCGCCTTTAAAAAAAACATTTTCATAAGCTGGGAATTTCCATAACTACTCACACCAACATATCATTATTGGAATATGAAGTGTACCATAAATCACATATGTATGGCACGTATATAGCGCTTAGCACAAAACCCAAGTGAAGTCTTATTCGTGAAAGGTATACAATTCAGGCCCACCACAGAATTGGCAACTCACAATAAAATGGGAGAAAAATTCAAAATTAATGGGATAATCGACCCAATGTTTCGATCCCATTTACTTCATCTAATCGACTACAGTAAATTATTAACCAGAAAAAAAAATCGGAGGATCTTCTGTTTAGTGGAAAAACAGTTCATCTATAATTCAAAAACAAGTACATGAAAAATGCTTTTTAAGTACGGTATACTCTTCATACACCGTCATATACAGATATATTTTAAGTACGGTACTGTACCGTGCATAATGCAACAAACCATGTTTGATTTGTGCATGTTCTGATTTAGGCGAATTGAAAATTTATGCAACCTTTTGAGTAATTCGATATTCAATTTATGCGTGTTTTGAGTGATTCCATTTTCGATTCCTGCCCGTTTCGATTTCTGCGAATTTCGATTTTACGCAACTTTCGATTTAGGAGAATTTAAATTCATGCCATCGTTGAGTCATTCGATATTTGATTTAGGCGAGTTTTATGAAAATTAATTTTTTGATTTCTGCAATTTTTCGATTTATTTATTCATATATGTAATTTTTTTTTTACATTGGACTTGTAGTTTATGGTTATTACAGTTTTCGTTTTATGCGTTTTTTGATATAGACTACAGTATATTCTCATAAACGACTGTAGATATGGCAGTATACGTTCAATTCTCAGCTCACAAACTCACTCACAGGTGAAGCCAATATAAAGAGTATAAAACCTTCATAATCCAAAACCAAAACAGTAATTAATAATTAAATAAAATCTGTAAAGATATAAACAAACACTAGTGATAGTTCATCAAATTTAACAACCTAATATATATATAAAACAAAGAAACGTATTAAACGTATAATATTGTTTTGTATTCCTAACCTAACCTGCACAATAAACCCATAATTAAGTACAAGCAAATAGCAACATCAAACTGGGCCTGGCTAGAAAGTACCTATATCTATAACACCAGAAAGTAGCTATTATATCTATAATGCAAACGACTATTAAAAAATAAAATCTTATGGTATCAATAACATTGAAACCAAACTTCTGCAACAAAACTCCAAACTTATTTTCGGACAAAAAAAAAACAAAGTGACAAAAACATTGTTTTCAAGAGCACGCACAAATCAAACAGCAAAGTGATGACCTAGCACACAAGAAGACTAAGATCAATAGTGATAAACAACAGCTCGAAAAAAAATTTTTTTTGGAACTTTCTAGTTGTTGAACTTGAACAAGAAAAAGAAAAATTCGAGTCACCAAGCAGACGCTACCACCTTTAGCAACAAACAGTTCGCGTTTTAAAATAGCCACTCATAATAATGTTTTATCAGTTTGAGCTTTTTATCTGGAAACACGGCTACTGTGTAATGCTAACGAGTTGGGAACAAGATTTTTTCGAGCTGCTTGGAAAAGGTTATGAAAGCTTCTTGTTCACTTTTATCAGTATCACCAACCACACAAAAAGCTGATTGTTTTTTAATTATGATAAATTACACTCGATGACGAAGTTATGTAAAGATAAAAGAACAAGAAAACCAAACCACTCGGTTTATATTATTAATATAAATATTAATTATTTTTTTTTGTAAAACCAGTGGAATGATTCAAATCCAAGTAAAAACCAACTTGGTGCTGGCTTCTTCAAGGAAGCAAATAAAATTTAATTCTTAAAGTCATTTGCGACCTTGATGATCATGATTCATCACTTTCCCTTTTATTTTATTTTTTTGGCGATATAGTCATTCGGTTTCCAGAAAATCACATTTGACATTTTGTATCATAATACAGTTGTTTATGTATCCTATTTTTTAGAATTACCATCATATACTAATGCAGCGAGAGATGAGACATAGGATATTTGTAGTATGGGTTATATCGTATACTGGATTCTTGCAACAAATAGCATTGATTACGGACTACTACGGTCTTATAAATTATTGCCTTATAAATTAACAAGTAAATTAATGCTTTTTAAGCATATACTGTCATATATGGATATATACTGTATCATATAGTATATACTGTATGTACATACATAATGAAAAAAAAATCCCCATTTTTTGATTTTTGCATGTTTCGATTTATGCGAATCAAAACTTATGCAATCTGATTAATTTGATATTCAATTTATTCGTGTTTGAATTCATACGAATTTCGGTTTTTGCGAATTTAAATTTTATAAATCGTTGAGTAATGCGACATTTGATTCATGCGAGTTTTGTGTACCGTGATTCCAATTCTGATTGTCGATTGATTTATTTGTATATGCGATTATTTTTACATTGGACTTAAATGTGTTTCTCGTTTTATGCATTTTGTTTTTTGGTACACTGGACTATACAATCTATTCTCATATATTCTACTACAGATAGCGTTCAATTCCCAGTTAACTCACTCATAAACTCACAATTCACTCTCAAGTGAAGCAAATACACAATGAGCTCAAATCATGTAATTTAAAATGTGTTAACTGTAAATGGGATATGTAACATATTATCTCTACAACTAAAAGACTCCAATCTGCTCAAGGCCCTGCATCATTCCCTCAGTTTTACAACCCTATTATGTTGTGGCTTATAGTTTATAGTAGAAAAGGAAAGTGGGATGTGTGTAGTCACATTTGCTAACTAACCGGAACTTTAGTTAAAATTATAAAATTGTTTCGAAAATTATGATCATTTACAACTCATGTCATACTAGTTATAATAAGATCAAGTAATGAATTTTAAACTATATTACCCTCTTGTACAAAACACCTCTATGTAACATATTACAATTTCGCGGTTCGAAATTGTAATCTATTTGCCTCATCTTATCGTAAACTCAATAATAAGACGGTTATGCAGTACTGAATAAGTGTTAACTTTTATATTATCTAATAACAAATCTTGGTACTTCAATATACAATTTCTATATATTTACACAGAAAATCTTGTTGCAGCTATTTAACAAAGGAAACGTTATGATTTCATACATAATGAGTGTAATGTTTACAAACTGTCACAACTTGACAGTAGTCACAAGTAGAGATAGGTAGATAATAGAATTTGTACAAGCACACTCAATTATTTACTCAAAAGTTTGACAAGCATGCTATATATTTTGCACATGCAATCTGTGTCATGCCATTGGCATTCAATTCTTCACAAACACACTTATCTATGTGTATGCATTACGTTAACAGAACGTGAACTGGAACAATTCACGATCGTAATACAATTACTTAATCATTATGCACCCATTTAAAAACTGTTTTGCATCAGCTAAACCAATAAAGTTCGTGCGGTTCATTTCAAGATTTAAATTTTTTGTTATCAAATCTTTTAAAATAACGAAATATAATCTTGAAATAAACCGCACGAACTTTATTGGTCATTATTATAATACACAAAACATAATCGGGTCACAGAGAAATTTTTACTATGCTGACAAAAAGTAGATGAACCATGTGATGCACTTTCACGAGCAAGTTAAATATATGTATCAACATTTCGTAATTTAAAGTCGTTTATTATTTTTTTACAAAAAAAAACAAAAACATAACGAATACAATGAAGGGGCAGCATCATCATCTCATGTTACAAAATTAATGATGTATTTATCGATTTTGTTTTAAACCGGGTGTAGTGTATATTTACCTCGTATTGAATGTACTGTTTCCGCCATTCTGGAGTAATGTGCGCAGAGAGGTGTTCGGCAAACTTCATGCCCCTTTTCGGTCCTTATTTTTTTTATATATTATATAATATTGTGTGTTTTTTTATATATATATAAAAAGGATGAAGCTTTGAAAATTGCCACGAAGCACCACTACTACCAATAGCACGAGCAGCCGACTATGATATGAAAATTTCTGATCAGCTGCAAGCGACCGAAAACCCAACCATCAGCTCCATCTTGAAAAATAATTGAAAACAACGTCGAAGTCGCTGACGACACCTGTCGACACAAAATGGAAGCGGAAACAAAAGTGAAACGAGCGAATTTAAATTGTTAGAATGATATTGCGTCAATTGCTTTTTTATCATTGTGGTAATCGATTTGTATTTCCTGCCGTTATTATGTTATAAAAAATTTTTTGTTTTTAAAAATTGAATAAATTTTTAGTATTAATATTAATTACATAAAATTATATCGTTTATCCAGTTTGTTTGTTTTTAAAGAAAAAAAGTTTTATAATTTTAAATTTGAAACAAAACTTTATAAATTAAGCTTAAAAATGAACCATGTTTTGTATTAATGTAAATAAAAATGTATATAAAAGTATTGTTTGTTAATATAAAGGTAATATCACTAAATGTTGCTTATTGTGATCACGTGAAAAACGCGCCTTGATTGATAATAATAACCGACGCAATAAAACAACTGATTCACAGCGTCGCAAAAACTTTAAAACAAATTTAATTTAAACTATTTTTTTATTTAAATATAAAATAAAAATTTTATAAAAATATTTTTGTTAGCAAAGAATAATACCACTAAACGCCGTTTATTGTGATCACTTAAAAAAAGCGCATTGATTGATAATAATAACCGACGCAACGGAACAACAGCTTCAGCAAACTTTACAATAAATTTAACGAAACTATTTTTCATATTAATGAAACATAAAAATTATATAATTGAAGAGTAATCATTAAATGCCGCTTATTATGATCATGTGGAAAACTCGCATTAAATGATAATAATAACCGACGAAACTAAAAAACATATATCGACATAAAACACTTTATTTATCAATTAAACATAATCTTTTTTTTACATCAATTATAACAAATTTAATTAAAAAAAATTAAACATTTTTGTTAAAAAAAGTAATAAATAAACGCCGCTTATTATAATCATATAAAAAACAAATTTCACTTGATAGTAATAACCGACACAACCAAATGATAACTTCTCAGCGTTATTTGACGCCAACAAAGAATGTAATACAGTAAAATAAACACCAAAAAAACTACAAAAATAAAAACCTTGAATTACTACGTTTGAAATGACCATTGGATGGGGGATGATAGGAGGTGCACTTAACCTAGTTGTCGATTTAAAATCAATAAATCGACACACACGTAATATAATGAACGTTAATCTTAATTCCATTATTTTTTTTTTCACTTTACTAATTCGTTGTTAACTTCCCTGACCAGTGGATGGTGGCTGAGTATTGGTGCAGTAGTGGTACTTGCCCTACTTATTGATTGAGCCCCCCCCCAAAAAAAAGGAGAACAAGAAGAAAACATCAACTCAAGTGACAATGATCACCGAGGTTTACGAATATGTCTGTTTGGACTGTTTGTTTTTTTTACATCCTACAGGGTGGATCAATAACAGACAACCATGACGCATCTGGCATTCCTTCACTCACTGACTGCCAACAATGATTATCTTTTATCGATCCCTTCAACCTTATTTTCCATACTGAACATGGCTTTCCCACTTTTCATCCTTGGGATAAAAAACATTTTTACATTCGAATTTTTCATTATTGCCACCAACTTATTTACTATTCAAAAGACACTTCATTTTTTGAAAATGAGAATAGTCGACAATAGATGACTACTTATTTTTTTTTTTGTTATTATTTTTTTTGTCTTATCTCTTAACATTTTTTGCAATGTCTCAAAAGTGTCGTTATCATTATTACGTTTTAAGCAACGGGTCAAACGTGTTCCTATATACATATATAACAAGAAGTTGTAAAATATGTTTTTAAAAAGCAACAAAAAAAAAATAAACTGCCATTGTATGCAAATGTTATACACTTCCTATCGGACAGTGACCCTTAAACTGAATCAATATTGGCTAATTTATAATATGTTAATTATATGATTCATATTCACATTAGTTACCTTGGAACCTTCTTTTCTAATTTATTTTTTTTTTTAAGTTAATTCAAATACCAACAACTACAGTCTTAAAAAAAATGGTTTTCCAAACAATGGCATCAATATTTTATTACCAAAAACATGTTTCGGGATAAAATAAGTTTTATTATCATAAAACTAGAAGTACGTTCGTGCTGTAACACGGGGGCGTGAGATGAGAGTTCCCAGTTAGTAACGAAAACTTTAGACTCACAATAACTACAAAATCAACATATTTGTACTTTTATTTATTTATTTATTTATTTATTTATTTATTTATTTATTTATTTATTAACATTTCGTCCCGTTGGGACACCAGTTTTCACGTTTACAACCACTCAACCAACCAACTCCATCTAGTGACAGGATGCTATGCTACAAAAAAGCGTTTATGACACACAAATCTGAGTAAATCTTATTATAAATGACATTTTTAATAAAATTATTATTGAAAAAATAAGCAAGGAATTAAGCGCCAAAAAAGTGGGGAAAAAATGAAGAATAAAAAACCAAAAATTCATTTTGATTTTGGTTTAATTTTTTAATTTTATTTTCTGCGGTCAAACTAGCCAATATTTCATTTTATTTATTTAAAAACAACAGCGTCAAAAAGACAAGGGAAAATTATTCAACTAAACAAGCACTTCTGTTATTTAGTTAAATAACAGAAGTTCCTGTATATATATACAGTATGTCTTACTGTTTAGTAAGACATAGTTGTACAGTTTTAATAACAAAATGATTAACTGAAGAAAAATAGAAGAGTTTTTTATGTCAAAAAAAGGCCTTAAAAATCAAATTACCTATTTAACACAACTATTTTCAACTGTTAACGTCGTGTCAATTCCGTGATATAAACATTAGAAGTCCAACATTTTGTCATTGAGTGGTTATGTGGATGATTGTTACACGAAGGTATCGTAATAACCACTATGATAGGATGGTGGTTACTAACGGTACTCTCGGCAACAAAAAAGTTGTTTGTTGCCAAGTGGAACATTGGGACTCAATGTTGTTTGAAACAATATTAAGTGACGATGTTTTGAATCTATCGTTATGAACACCCTGCAAAAAGAAATCTAACAATTATTTCAACAATAACTCAGTTTCACGGTTTCAAAACAGAACAAATAAAACTAGTGACAACATACTTCACAACTAGTTACAACATAAAATTAATACTATGAATCAATTGACATACAGTATGGTGTCAAAAATGACATGAAGTATTTTCTAGTGTGTTAGATGCAATTCGACTTTCCTAGCACATAATTTGAGCAAAATAACAATAGGTGCACAGATATTAATGCTAAAAGTGTTAAATAGCCCATAGACAGCAAAGGCAACTTCAAATCTTTAAACGCATTTTCCTCAAAATTTAAAAATGTTACTTAACACACTTTTACATCAGGCCCTTCCCTGAATAATTATACGTCTCTAATTACAATACATATACTTAGGGACATGAATCAAACATTTAAGTCATCATGTACATAATTAAAAAAACAAAAAACTATGTACCTTTACTTGATGTACCTCTTATCATTCCATTTGTCTTTACAAATTCCTCGAATAAAGTGGACAATCAATCTTTTTACGGGTTTCTTTTCTCTAATACGCAAAAAAAAAATAGGTATCAGCTTTTCCAGCATAATGACTCTTTTCATTTGTCATTCAAATGTCGTCCTCAACCTGATCTAGGTTCACAGCAACGGGATATAAATCACTCCATCTACAAGCGAGCCCATCACCACCCACGCTTTCAACCGGATGTCACCCCTTCTTCTAACCCTTTCCTTGACCCCCTCCAAGTCACCTTCGCACC